>PVJA010023348.1:0-33108 GCA_004027025.1 Myocastor coypus | reverse complement strand
AACCTCACAACCTCTTTGATGTGCTGCCCTTAGTGAGCCAGAGAAGCCAGGCTGAAGCTCCCCATAATTATATTTCTCAAGCTGCCCCGAGCTCCTCCCAGGCATCGCAGGTCCCAGGAGCAAGCTGAGCGTGGTAGGCAGACTGCTGTGCCTGGCGGGCCCCACCCTGGACTCTGAGATGCTGGATAGTGACAGGACCCTCAGCCCTGGTGCACCTCAGCTGCTGGTATCCTGGGGCCACCCTGAGGTAGGGCTGGGAACAAAAGCTACCCCTGACAGGGGCCTCCTGCCTTGACTTCCCCTGAAGGTGGCTTAGGTCGCTGACCAATCAGACAACCTGCTCCTATGCCACTGCCCTCAATGGGGTCCGCACGAAGCCACGGCCCTACCCGTGGCCAGCCTGTGACACAGCCTCCCTGGCTGCTTCTCCTTGTATGTGACTCAGTGATGTGCACAGCTGAAGGTGCTGGTGACTGAAGGATGGGACAGTGGCTGGGAGTTGCCGTGGAAGTGTCTTGAGGCCACGCTGCCTGCTGCACACTGAAACCCTATGAGCCCTGCTGGGTGGCAACTGAGCAGAAGGTCGGGGACCCCTTCCTCCTCAGAAGGTTCTGAAGGAGATGGTGGACAAAGGTGAGGTTGTCAAGTGGCTGCAATCAGCACACATCAGGGTTCCGCCCTTCAGTGGGCAGAATCCCAGTTACCTGGTCGCTTTATCCCTGTTTTTCTGCACGATGTAACTGGAAATGAGGAATTATTTGGTTACCAAGTCAGAAAGTCCCTCTCTTAGGAAGTAGTTCCCAGGTGCCTGGTGGCAGAGTGCTTGCTCTAGGCCTGCCATCTTGGGTCCTAGAGGAGCCCTGAGACTGAGCATGCTCCAGGCCCAGGGCAGCGCTGCTGGTGGTTCCGTAGTGTGAACTCGAAGCTCTAAGCATTCATCAAGAGGGGAGTGAGCTAGTGAAGCCCAGTGCATGGTTACAGGAGATGCTGCTTACCAGTTAAGGTGAACGGTCTGAGGAGGGTATGAATTCCCCTGTGCGTGAGTCTGGGAGGCATAACATTGAGAAGAAAAGGGGGGTGGGGAGCACTGTATCCAAGTGAAATATGAAGTTTTCATAGCAATGTGATTTTAGATCTAACTCCTAACAACCCTGCATCCTTGGCCAGCCAGCAGGATCATTTGTGAACTGTGTGAGAACAGCTTCGCCCTACTGGTTTGCATTGATGTCCTTTTGATTGGGTAGTGTTTGGTGTTATTTTTAATATTTTTTACATGTAATTGTCAACAAAAATTAAAAATGGCTCCAGGAAGTTACACGTGGTTTATGAGCAATGCCCATCCATCCTTAATCCAGGAGTGGGAGCTCTCGACACTGTGCCCTGTCTTGGGATGACTTGTGCATTGTGTGAGGCTTTCGCTTTGGGCTTCAGGAGGAATAGGTTGGCAGGCATGGAGGACTTCCCTGTACAAGGGTCATCTGTGCAAGAAAGGTGAGACAGACCATGACGAAGATGAGACGGACCATATCCAGTGGGAAAAGTTGGTGACCTTGGATGGCTCAACTGCAGCTTCTGCAAGCTGCAAGCTCTGGAGGCCTCTGTGGTTCTGAGGCACCAGGGAGTCACCTGGTGTGACTCTCTTGGAAGATACTTCCTTTGCCATGTGTGGAGTTGAGGAAGAGGGTGAGCCTGGAACTGTGGCCTTTGAGAAAGGCCAGCAGCCTTAACTTTCTCACCAGGGAATGCTAAGGTGGGCGATGGAATTCTGAGGAGAACTCATTTTCTTCTGTAAGGGAGCCCTGGCACCCTTCCTGTCCAAATTGGTGCCCCCAAGGGTCCGACCCTTTATACATTTTGAATGACATTTCTCCACTTCTTGCTTCAGACATTTTTAGGCCAACAATTCACTATACATGCACTGGTAGCCTGCTGTGGACATCCCCAGACTCACTCCTCAGAACTGGACTTTTTTTTTCCTTTTTCTACTTTTACCTGAAGGGAGCCAATTTTATCTTTAGGTCCTGCTTTTCTTTGGAGAGCTAGAGGTGGAGTTTAGTGGGACAGCTGCCTTTCACTTTATCCTGCCAGAACTAATGAGGCAGGAAAGTTGGGACATGTGTGAGCCCAGAACGGAGAAGGATCTAAAGTTCCTCCTTATACCCTTTCTCTGTGCTTCATAGTTTATGTATATATTTCAGGCCAGGTGTGTATGGACATATCAGCTGTGTAGGCATTTATGTGGGTCTTGTGCTCACAGTGCTGGGAGTGGAATCCAGGGCCACAGGCATATCAGACAACTGCTCCACTCCTAGGCTACGCCCTGCAGCACTTGCAAGTGTTTCTGAGGTACCCAGTTCTCACTGCTTGTGTGGTAAAGCCCAGCCTTTGGCCTGAGTACCCCCATCTGTGAGAGGAGGGACTTGGTCCCCTCCATCCAGCTCCCTGTAGGTACATCTCATCTTGGAGGAGACAGACATAGACCGTTGTTGATGCATGTGGAAGTCTCACCTCTCTCTGCAACCTTTCCTGAAACCTTACACTCACCTTCTCTGTAAACGTACACTTAATCCTAGTTTATGTGTCCCCTACAGTTCTCATCCTGGGGTGATTCTATCCTCAGGGGACGTTTGGCAATGTTTGGCGGCCTGTCTGGTTGTCACAGCATGGCCCTGCTATTGGGCTCCAGTGGCCAAGACCAGGGTTGCTACTTGTGGTCCAGAATCCTTCCACCTGCAGGCTCACAGCCTGCCCAGTGTGGCGGAACAGAGGTGAGAAGCCCTGCTGGAGAGTGGAAGTGTTTCTTGGATGCTTATACTTTTTCATGTTCTCTATTGAGATGGCTGGATCAGACCGGTGACACCCAAGCTTTAAAATGAGGGGCCTGAAATAACCTTTTGTGGGCCTCAGCCTTGATGTGGCTTTGATCACTGCAGGTAGAGTCCCAGTGTGGCGCCACTATGGTGCTGGTGACCACACTGGCTGGGCTCTGTGGGGTCAGAGCCGTAGTCTAATTGTAACAGGCCTCCCTAAACCCAAACATTTGCTCCCGGTCTCCATGAGGGTCGCTGAAGCACTCCAGTGCCTGGAAGCCTTGGTAGAACCCCCAAGGGGGCTGCCACAGGAATGGTGTGTGAGAGTCCCCACCCACCACCATTCTGCTCCTGGATTCCCACTGCAGGATCTCTGTCATAGTCCTCAATGCCTCAACAGCCCCACAGAATGCAAAGGGGCTAATGTGAGAGTCTAAGGAGAGCAGAACAAACTGGCTCTGTCAGGGACATAAAGCACCTACTCAGTGCCTAGAAAAGAGCAGCGTGAGACCCATGTCTCATGCAGAAAGTGCTGCCTCAGAAGATGGCAGTATGGGCCGCCTCGTCTGTTTTCCCTCACACTCCGATGACTGGAGACTGGAAACTCACCCCAAAGTCCACTCAATTTTGTCAGCTTCCCTGGGAAAGGAATAACCTCAAGCAGAAACAGTGGCAATCAGAGCGGGCCTCTGCCATTGCCTGCCTGTGTTGATGAAAGATGGCGAAGAAAATTGAAAAAATGTAAAGAGATCTTACTTTGGAAGGCTGTGGTTTTCATACTTGGGGCTCCATCCAAGCCCTCCAGGGAACTTGCTAACCGCAGATTGCTGGATGTTCCTGGAACCCCTAGATTCTGATTAAGTCTGGGATGGGGCTGAGAAATGGAATTTCGTTTTCTGGGTGCTATGATGATTCTGATCCAAGGACAGCAGGCTGAGAACCAAGGATCTGCCCATATGGAGGCCAGCTGAGCTGCCTTCTTCTTCTCTCAAGAGAAAACCCCTCCGTGTCTCTTCTAAGGGTCAGAAGCTCTGGATGCCAGCTGCATGCTGAGCAAAGCTCAGGGCAGCTCCAGAGCTTGCCTCCCCAGCTGCTGCCTGGGCTTTGTGTCTATCTGACACCTGAGAATCAGTTTTCAAATCATAGAGCACTTCGTTTACTACAGACCTCCATCAAAGCCAATGTTCTATTCTGGGATGTGGGAGGCAGAGAGAGGGGTCCACAACCCCAGGGATCACAGGCATGTGACCTGGGCCAGCCTTAATCTCCCCACAGGATATGAGCTTGAGAGTGAGAGAAAAGGCTCTTCTACATCTTTTTGTTTATTGCTTATGTTTTTATCTTATACTTTGATCGACACATATTTATCAGGTGGAAGACGATGCTCTGGTGCCTGTATGCACTGGGTCATGATCAAATGGAGGTATCTTAAGTTTTTAGCATCTTTTGGGGGTGAGCATATCTGGAGTCCTTTCTGCTACTTAGTTTGAGGGACACAATCCATTATCATTAGTATCATACCTGCCATAGAAGACCAGACTTATTCCTCTGTGTGACTGTTATCTTTGTACTCACTGAAGCCACCTGTCTTCACCCTGCCACTACTGTCCCCAGGCTCTGAACACCACTGATCTTAATTTCTGTAAGATCAACTTAGATCCCACACGGGAGCAAAAGCGTGCAGTATGCGCGCCTGCCTCATTTCACTTAACACAAGGTTTTCCCAGCCCAGCCAGGTGTTTGCAGACGTCATTATTTCATCTTTAAAATTTTTTCGTTATTATTGATACAGAGTCTCACTATGCAGGTCAGACTTACAGTGATGTTCCTGTCTCAGCCTCCCTAGAGCTGGGATTAAAGGCATGTGCCCCTGTGGCTGGTTTTGGGGCTGGCACAGCATATCTGGGGTTTGGGGTCCACTGGACATGCGGTACTGGGGATTGAATTAGGATCTTTGTGCTTCCAGGTAGGTGCTTAGACTGCCAAGCCTATTTCATCTTTTGATGACTACATAGGAGGATTCCACTGTGTGTATGTATCACATTTCTGTATCCACGTGTCCACTGGTGGACATTTAGATTGATGCCACATCCTTGCTCTTGTGAACGGTGCTGCAGTAAGCCAAGCATTTAGGTGCCTCTTCAGCATGCTGCCTCTGTTTCCCTTGAGCATATACGTGCCCTATAGGGAGCCCTGGGGTGCTCAGCAACTCTATTTGTAGGTATTTGGGGGAACCTCCACACTGTTTACCTTAAATTTTCCATGCTGATTTTCAGGCTTCTCTCCACCTCACTGCTTACCTGGGCTGTCCCTGCTTTTAAGACTTAGCCCTTGAGCTGGGACATGGCTCAGCTGAGAGCTCTTGCCTTGTATGTGCAAGTGCACAGGGCCCTGGGTTCGACCCCCAGCCTTTGTCCCTTAGAGCATCCCTGTTTCTGCCCAGCTTGGATTAAAAAGCAAGAAAAGTGATTTTTTTCCAGGCATCAAGACTCACTTGGTCAAATGAGCTTGTTTGCCTGAAACAGAGGCCAGATGTGGCCCACGGAAGGATGGAAAAGTTCCTCCACTGCACTGCTTCCTGGTCCTACAGCACCCTGCAGCGTCTTGCCATGCACAGAGCTCCGTGTCCGTGTCTACTTTGCAAAGGCCCTTTAGTGAGTGGCGAGCTCTTTAAAGTCACTGTGGGCTGGCCAGACAGCTCAGTGGACTAAAGTGCCTACTTAGGCAGTTGTAGCAATGAGGTTCAATGGGCGCCCCTGGGGTGCCCTGAGACCTCAACTAACACTGGGAGTGGTGGTGAGCACTGGTAATCCCAGTGCTTGGGGAGGCTGAAAATAGGAGGATCACTATAAGTCTGAGACCCTGTAGACTCTGTACTAACTACATTAAAAACAATAATAATAACAAAGTCATTCATGGGTGAGAGAGGTAGCATGCAGCAGTACTTTTCTGGAACTTGTAATTGCAAAACAATTGATTCCTCAGAAACATGAAGAAGAGCCCCCATGCCCTGCTGGAACTTCCTGCCTACCAACTTCTGACTCCTGACCCCCGACTCCTGACTCCAGGCAACAGTCAGGCCCTGTACTCCATTGGAACCTCCCACCTCCAGCCAGTGGTCAGGTCTGGTGTGGAACCTTGCAGTGGAACTCCTAGTACAGTGGCTAGGGGAGAGATCCAGCCAGCTAACAGCTTGCCAGTGGGGCATGGCAGGTTCACTTCCCTGGGCTGCAACAGGAAGAAGTCAAACACAGCAGCCAGACCCAAGCCAGGCCCAGTTGGGTGAGTTCAAACTTGGTAGTTCTGGAAAAGGGGCAACAGGTAACTGGGGTGAAAGTCTTCCTGGAAGTCTCCAGGTACATCAAGGGGAGATGATCAGACAGATCTCAGAGGAAATAATGTAAATATAAATTTCCAATTTTATATCTGTTTAGCTAATCAGTTAAGATGCTTGCCCTTAGGGTCTAAAGTAGAAACCCACTAATTTCAAAAATTTGTCAGTCACTAAATCTCACTACTATTAGTGATGCTAATTGTAGCAGTGTAAATACAAAACTGCAAATGTCTTAAGCACATTATCTCCCTTGAGCAATAATGTCAGTAGGAGCTAAGGTAACCACTACACTAAGGCTCTACACCAAAGGTCAGAGGACAGTGCTATACAAAATGACAAAGAAAGGAGCAAAATGCACTCTCGAGCCCCAAGCCCACCCAGAACAAGTGCAAGAGACGATAGACTTGAAGAAATCGAAAGCCACACTCTTGAAATCTCTGAAATAATAGTGTGTACAGTAAAGAAACAACCGTAGAAAGGTACAAAGGATATCAGATCAGAAATATTCACTGAAGCAAAAAAAAAGAATGATAACTATAATGAAAGAATTGCTAAGTGCTTCTAAAGTAGAGACTGATTTAAAAAAATAGAGGAGAATAGAAAAATGATAGAATCCTTGAATGAGCAATATAGGAAAGAAACAATGCATAAAGCAGATTCAAAGAGGTATACAGGAAATTAAAATCTCAATCACAAGCCAGCGAAGCTGTTTGAATGAAAGTGAAGATAGACTATCAGACTTTGAAGACACTATTGCAGCTAGTGAAAAGTAAGAAAAGATCTCTTAAAAACAACTGGGATGCAGAAAAGAATAATTCAACACCTGCAAGATGATGCAAAGATGAACAATATAAGGCTAATAGGCATCAGTGAGAAAGAAGGCATCAGTACAAAATATTAGAAGAATATGGGCAGAAGTAGTAGCAGAAAACTTCCCAAATATAGGGAAAAGTATGACACTCATGTAACCGAAGCCTATAGAACTCCAAGTAACATCAGCCCAATTAAAACCACACCTGGACGTATAATAATCAAGATCCAACAAATACAGCACAGAAACAATATACTAAAAGCTGTTAGAGAAAGAAACAGATAACATTTAAAGGAAAACCCATCAGAATACCAGCGGATTTCTCTTCACAAACCATCAAGTCAAGAAGAGCATGGAGCAAAGTACTTCAAGTCTTGCAAGAAAACCAGTTCCAACCCAGACTGATATATCCTGCAAAACTGTCAAGTTTCATAGGGAAGTGAAATACTTCCACGACAAAGAACAACTAAAGAATTTCATGATGGCAAAGCCCACCCTACATAGGCTACTAAAAGATACTCTAGAGAGGGGTCAAAATGACCACAACTGCATGAATTAGAGTGGAAAGAACCCACCAAATAGGGCAAATATTTAAACACTGGAAAAAGTGGGTAACAAATAGCAGGAAAACATGTCAAACATAAGTCAATACATCTCAGTTATAACCATTAATGTAAATGGACTCAATTCACCAATTAAAAGAAATAGACTGGCGGAGTGGATGAGGAAGCAAAATCCAACAGTGTGCTGCATACAAGAAGCATACTTAACTCAAAAAGACACTCACAGGCTGCACGTCAAAGGATGAAAAATAATACCACATGCCCCAGGACCTCAGAAAAAAACAGGGGTAGCAATTATGTCCACAGATATTTCTAAACTTTAAACCAAGAATGGTCAAATGAAATAAAGAAGGCCACTACATACTGGTTAGAGGAAAAATACAAGAGGAAGAGGTAACAGTCATAAATATGTATGCACCAAACACGGGAGCACCCACCTATATGAGACAAATCTTTATGGACATGAAGTATCTAATATCCAATATCAAAGTCATAAAAGGAGACTTTAACACCCCTTATCCCTAAAGGACAGGTCAAGCAGACAAAAAATTAGCGAAGAGGTAGCAGAACTGAACCAGACTTTTGAACAAATGTACTTAGTGGGTATATACAGAGTGTTCCACCCAACCACATCTGAATACATATTCTTTTCAGCTGCACATGGGTCATTTTCTAAAACAGAACATAGGTCATGCTTAAATATATGCAAGAAAACAGAAATTATCTTATATTATCTGACCATAGGTGCAATGAAATGGGAAATAAATGACAAAAGAAACCACAATTCCTAAGTGCTGGGGCAGAGACTAGGTGTCAGTAAGTCATTAGGAGCCAGAGGGGTGAAAACCCTTCAGCACAACCTGTGGGATGAGCCCAGGGAACTATGGCTCAGAGACACAGTCCTCTGCCAGCTGTCAGGCATCGAGGGAGAGACCTGGGTCTTTGCTGCAGGTGTGTGCGACATCCGGGGCTGTGCTTGACCCCCTGTATGTTCCTCCACCCTGGGGACCAGTCTGCACCCCCAAAACACCCTGAATGAGTCATTGTCGTGAATCCCAGGGCTCCGGGACAGCCTGCTTGACTGACGCCAGGAGGAACCCACAAGCTCAGCAGAGTCACTCTGTGGCACTGGGGGCCTGAAGACAAGGGCAGAGAGAAGAAGGAGAAGAGGAGGAGGGTCAAGGAGCAGGTGGGAGGGGGACAGGAAGAAAACCAGGGAGGAACAGGCAGGAGGAAGAGGATGCTTGTTTTTGTGACACATCAGGATGGAAGCCAGGTCTTTGCATGGAGCTACCCTGCTGTTTGGAAATAGTGCCTTGCTGAACCAGAGATTTAGCTCAGGGGCACAGCACCTGCTTGGCAAGCGTGAGGTCAGTATCAAACTCCCAGTATCAGAAACAAAACAATAAAAGTAATACTAATAGGGTTTTGCTAAGTCTAGCTTGAAATCCTCTTGCTTCAGCCTCCCAGCATGCTTGGATTACAGCTCTGTGCCACCACATGCACTAACTGGCATTGATAGGAGGCTGCCGGCTTGGGCTGAGCCTGGCACGGAGCCACCAACTGAAACAGTTCCTCCTCAAAGTCCGCTCGCTGCTCTTGCCCTCTCTCAGCATTTTCTC
This sequence comes from Myocastor coypus, assembly GCA_004027025.1. Classification (NCBI taxonomy): domain Eukaryota; kingdom Metazoa; phylum Chordata; class Mammalia; order Rodentia; family Myocastoridae; genus Myocastor; species Myocastor coypus. Next base: position 23,968 of record PVJA010023348.1, on the reverse strand, counting down.
ACCCTATGCATCAGTCTGTTCTCTTCCTCCTGATCCCACAACCTCCCTGACTTTAGAGGAAAGCGGGGCACAGAGAGAGAAGGCTGCCAACTGCCTTGGGCTCTGCCAGCGCTTGCAGGGAGGAAGCAGGATCCAAAGGTTTTGGCATCCTGGGATCCTGGGGCACCTTCCAAAGGCCTAGAATAGGTGCTGGGTCTCTCTCTCTCTCTCTCTCTCTCTCTCTCTCTCTCTCTCTCTCTCTCTCTCTCTCTCTCTCTCTTTTAGTAGTGACATTGTCTTGGTTTATCATTACTGGATACATGTTGCTTTGTGGATTTCTTTTTCATGGTTGCTTCTTTTTTTCTTTGATTGCCATTAGGTCTTGGAGGAGGAGGCCAGGGTGCAGCAAGGACTCGTAGGTGTCTTGTATTTTCTTTCTTTCTTTCTTTCTTTTTTTTGTTTGTTTGTTTGTTTTTCTTTTTGTCTTTTTGAGACAGGGTCTCACTATGCAGTTCAGGCTGGCCTTGAGCTCACTTTCTAGCCCAGGCTGGTCTCGAACTCGCACTGATCCTCCTGCCTCAGCCTCCTGAGTGCTGGAATTACAGGCGTGCGCCACCACGCCTGGCTACTCGTAGGTGTCTTGCTCCTTCTTGAGACATCTCTGAGCTGGTCCCCAAGTCACCAACAGCGTTTGGCTCTTAGTCAGAGGCTCAGTAGCATTTGGCTGACCTCTAGTGGCTAGAGTGGGAAGGTCTCCTTGAGTGCAGAAAAGAGGGCTGGCGGATCCTGGACCCTGCAGGACTCTGCAAAAGCGAGTTGTCCTTTGAGAAGGAAGGGGAGCAGAAGGGATGGATGGAGTAGCGCTCACCAACCAAAGTGACCAGTCGGCCAAGTCCATCCTGAGAGTGTCTTGCTCAAAGTCATGGACTAAGATCTCGGCCACACGCTTGGAAGCCCACCCCTTCCTTGTATCTTGCGAAGGAGGCTGCCATAATATATTCCACACTGGCCATCCTTCCATGGAGGCTGGCAGAAGACCTCTTTACCCCTTGCCTTGAATTTGGGAAGCCCTGGTGAACTGTCATCTTTTTCCAGATAAATAAGGTGGGGATGAGCTAGATTATTGACATATTACACAGCTTTCTTTTTTCTCTTGAGCCACTTGGTCCTAGACTCTCGCTCATATTCTATGAGAAAGCCAGGCAGTGTGGGAATTCAATACAACATTACGGGATGGGGGGGTGGGGAGTTGTCTTGGTTTACCAGTCAATGTTACATGTAGTAGAAGAAAAACTAGGGTCTATCCTGGCACCACCTACCACCATCCTTTCCTCTCTCAGACCCTGCGCTCACCCCCACCCCCACCATCCTTTCCTCTCTCAGGCCCTGTGCTCACCCCACCCCCACCATCTTCTCCTCTCTCAGACCCCGTGCTCTGCCAACCTCTGAAGTTTCTGTGGCCTGAAGCACGCACCACATCCCGAAACCCAGAGCACACCAGATTTCCATGCTTTCACAGTTGTGCATTCTCTGCCCTTTTTTCCCCCCCAAGATCATTGATCTCCTCAAGATTTGCCTTGCAAATCCCAGCTCTTCTGGCAAAACCCCACCTCTTCAGGAAGTCTACCCCGTCTAGATGAAGAAATCATTCTTTCCCTCCTGGGTTGCTGGCTCCTTCCTCTCACCATGGCTGCACGTGGCTGCTGGAGTTGCTCTAACAGAGAGCCACACATTATTGAGTGGATGCATACAGTGGACATGGATTATTTCATAGTTTAAAGGTTACAGGTCCAAGGTCGAGGTGTTGGCAGGGTATACCCCTGAGGGCTCTGAAGGAGAATCTGCTCCATGTCTCTCTTCTCATGGCTTGCTGGCACTCTGGTATGCACTGGTTTTTAGAAGAAATATCGTGATCTTTGTCTTCACTTTGTATTCTCTCTCTCTCTCTCTCTCTCTCTCTCTCTCTCTCTCTCTCTCTTGCCTTCCCTCCCTCCCTCTGTCTATCTGTCTGTCTCTGTCTCCCTCCTTCCCTTCCTCCCTATTTTTCCCTCCCTCCCTCCCTCCTTCCCTCCCTCCCTCTGTCTCTCTATCTGCTGTCTGTCTGTCTGTCTGAAATATATTTCCACATTTCCCCTTTCTATGAGGTCATCCTAATATCAGATTACATATTCTGAGATATTGGTGGCCAGGACTGTACTATGAATTTGCGGAGGACAGAATGTGCACTGCCATATTCAAGCTGAGTATGGCGGTGCACAGCTGCAATCCCAGCACTTGGGAGGCTGAGGTAGATCACTGTGAGTTCGAGGCCAACCTGGGCTACATAATGAGTTCAAGGGCAGCCTGCACTACATAGCAAAACCCCATCTCAAAAATGGCAAAAACACAGAGAACAAATTGGTCAAGCAATGACCGTGACCCATCCAGATGGCCTGATACTGACAAAAGTTCTACAAAACGCTGTATATGGTTTCAAGGTAAATCCTGAGGGGATTTCAGTGATCTTGTCAGATACAAAAGTTATATTTTTTTCTGTAAAATATTTTCTGCTGATGTTTCAGCTTTTTTAAGTTGCATTTTTTATTATATAGGTCTTGCTGTAACTAGGTCTTAATAATCCAGCAGAAAAGTTTAACCACGAGGACATCACCCTTCCAAGAGGTGGATGCTGGTCTTGTGGAGTGACAGAACAGGTGAGTTGCTGGGTGGTGTGGCCTCCAATAGTTCCTGCATCAGGCAGACTTTTGCTGTTGTGTTTGAAGAATTGGCTGGGACAAGTTGATAGACTTGAAAATATAACATTTATTTCAAGTAAAAGAAGAAGTAAAGAAGTGAAGTACAAAAAGAAGCAAGGTGAAGAAGATACATCCTCCACATCGGATGAGCCACTGAGAGAGCAGGATAGCTGTGACAGTGAGCTCATTGGGCACACCTTTTTTATCTTCTCTCGCCATCCGATGTGAACCCTCGGAAGTTGCTCTGCACATGCGTTCTGCTGTGACTTCATAGTTGGCCGCGATTGGCAGATCACACCTATTGCCCAGCCTTCTTTCCAGCCAGCCCTTGGTGAATGAAAAGCGCTACCCTGTTGTCTAGCCCCTTGCTGGGCCGAGGGAAAAATGTGAAAAGACAATGAGAAAAGAGTTAGTGTCTATATATGGAGAACTGTTGAGCTGCCGATTTACTGGAAGAGAGCTTGGTGAGCTTGTTGGGAGCCATGGGGAATGTTAGTTTATGGTGACTACTTCTCTACACTCAGAGAAGGGCTAGAGTCTTGCTTTTTGAAGAGCAGCCTCAGGTCTACCAGAAGGCCATGGGAGTAGCTTTCTCTTAGAGGATGATCTTTCCCTTCAGATCTTCAAAGTAGAGCTAACTTCATCTTAGAGAAGCAGATTATCTATGTATCTCTGCCACCTTTACTGGATGGTGGGTATGGTGGGTTATGGTGAAGGATCATTGAAAAAGATCCCTTCCATTTAGCTCCTAATTTTCCTACAGGAGTTCCTTCTATCTAATTTTAAGAGGGGCTTGATCTCGCAGGTGGACACGAAGTGATTCTCCTGGGTGGGAGCTGGCAGGACTCTGTTCCCACATGGTCGAAGAGCCTGTTATATTTGGCTCAGATTAATAAAATATTTTCAGAGTCCTGTGGCCTTTAGGCCTACCACCATAACAGAGGACAGGAATGCCTCCCACAGATCATCTCAAATGGCCAAAAAGCCTACTACTGGCAGTAGTGGTAGACGGGTCTTGTTGGCAACACTTGGCCAGAGTTTGCTTTAGAGCATGGTTGGCTGTCTCAACTTTCTGGAAGATTGAGGATGTCCATGGAGGATGGGCATGGTCACTCTATTTCTAAAGCTTTTGCCACCTCCTGAATTATTTGAGAGGTAAAAGAAGGCTTAGTGTCACTCTGAAGGGACTAGGGTAGTCCACTCCAGGGGATGATTTGTTCTAGGAATTCTCTAATTATATCCACATTGTTTTTGGTTAGGAACCTGGCTGGGATGTTTTAGTTTTATAGCTACTGGGATTGCTGAATTTGTCTTCCCAGGTATTCCATCAGCTCAGAAAGCAGGATTCACCTGCCGCCTGAGCCGATCAGGGAAGCCTGATGTACATCCGGCAGGTAGAATCTGCTTTGGCTTTTACTGGAATCAGAGTTGCCTCCGGTGTTGCAAGTACCCTGTGGAACAATGAAAAACTCACAGATGGACATGTCAAAGTGGAAGTAAAGCAGCTCTGACGCAGAGCGCCTTTGACTCCAGTGAGAGCTACAGACCCAGAGGAAGGTTTTCCATAGAAGCAAATTGAAATGGAATGAGCTCCCCTCTGTACCAGTAACCACATGGACTCACCCATGTGTCTAGAGCCACCAAGGGCTCCTCACTGGAGAAGGTGGTGTCCACTGGAGAGGTGTTGGAGGTGGCCCCAGGCCTTTTTCATCTTTATTGGAGAAATGGAGTTCTGCCAGTCTAGTCCCGCTCTGGGAGCAGGGAGTCGTTGGGCTTATCAGTCTTATGGCACCCAAGGCAAAGCCAGAGCAGAGGCATGGTGCCGTCCTCTGCCCACCAGCTGGTCTTCTTGTGTTTAACGCAGGAAGCCTTTCCTCGATTGTCCTCGGGCTGTCCTTTAGATGGCTCAGTGTGTTTAAAGTGTTGCTAATTGTGATGGCTTTCTCTTTGGTGCTTCTCTTTTTAGCCTTATCTGGATCTCGATTGTTGAACATAGGAAAGGCCATGTCCAGCAGTTCTGGCAGAGGCCCAGGAGCCCATGTGAAGCTTTTGTAATTTGGAGGCTGATTGCCTGGGGCTGATTGGCAAATAAAATGCTGTCTCACCAGCACCTGTACCTCCCTGGAAGGTTGATCTATGTTTGTGTGTTTACAAAAGGCTTCTACTATGAGCCATGGAAGACAGTAGGACTGCCTTTTTTGTCCTGTATGACCCCTATCACCTTATCATAATTAACAGAGTTCTTAATCATCTTTTCATTCACATGATAAGAGTAGCTATCATGTTAGACATCATTTTTAGGTGACTGTTGGTATTATAGTACAGCGCCAGTTTGGTTTGGTCAGAGTGGTCACTTTCCCAGCTTATTGTTTGTTGATATATGTAGCTCTTAGCTTCTTCTAGGGTGCCCTGTTTTTATCTGGGGTACAGCAAAGTGGTCCAGAAGAACCGGAAGTCTTGTCACAGTTGGTCAAAAGTAAAGGTCAGACTTTGAACCCCATGTGCAGACCTACTAGGATCCTCTGGAAGTTGGCTCAGGTGTTGGGTGTGGTTGAGAATCTGCAACTGAAAAATTGATCTGGGCTTGAGCTGCGGGCCCTCTGCTGATGGGACCTCCCTCAGGGGCGGGGTAACTTGTGAGTTGGAAGATTAAGAAGTGCCACTCCGGAGGCTGAGGCAGGAGGATTGGTGCGAGTTCGAGACCAGCCTGGGCTACAAAAGTGAGCTCAAGGCCAGCCTCAACTGCATAGTGAGACCCTGTCTCAAAAAGACAAAAAAAAAAAAAAAAAGTGCCACTCTGAGTGTGTCCCGCAGGGGTTAGAGCTTTGTGAGGCACATGAAGAGGGAGCTAAAGAATACTGCATTCCTGGGGGAGGGATTAGGCTGTCATGGAGTGACCGAATCACTTGAAAGTAAGGGGTTTCATTCACTAGATGAGGAGAAGGTTGAGGAGGCATCCTTGTGTGTTTGTCTTCTTACACAGAGAGGAGAGACAGATATCCTTCTGAGAGATGGGGATAGAAGAGATCCCAGGACAGGAATATAAAAAACATCCTTTCCTTCCTCAGGAGCCACTATAAATATCATAGTTTCTGTTAATCCAGAGATAAAGGATGGTAAAATTCTGAATACAAGCGACTTCACCTTCTATGAAGAAACAATTTAAATGAAAAATAGTATAGGGCCAGCAAGAAGGTTCAGTGGTCTAAAGTGCCTGCTCAGGAAAGCTTAGACAACTGCAGGGACTGCAGTTCAATTCCCGGCACCACATGCTGCACCAGCCCCACCCCCAGGGCAGGCTGAGCTGGCCATAATGAAAAAAAAAGAAAGAAAAGAAAAATAGTATAGTAATTTAGTCTGCCATCTTGTACCCATCTGTCACCATTACTCAACTCATAGCAGGCCCACATTGTATTACAGCAGTAGCTAAGTTGTCCCTTTTTCAAACTGGCAAAGGCAAACACTTTCAACTGTTAGAGGATAAGGCCTGCCTTGTGAGGTCATAGGGCTCTGCATGGTGATTTTCAAGAGATTTCCTCTGGCACATCCTGAGGCCTGTGGAGAGAGGAAGCTCGGGTTCTTCAGAGGGCATCCCCTGAAAATGGAGACGACCTGTGGTGGGACTGCAGTGTCTGATGGTCCCAGGCTCTTTCTGTCTTGCCCACAGAATTGGCTAGGACAATTAATTTAAACAGGTAAAGATAACATTAAAGTAGAGGAAAAAGGGAAAAGATAATAATGATTAAAAAAAAATACAAGAAGAAAAAACAGAATCAGTCCTCTGCAGAAACAGAAAGATTGCAGGGGTAGAAGGTCAGTTGCTGCTGTCTCTTACGCCCTCTCAGAGCTAGCTGAAGGAAGCTGCTGCCTGTGGGCATCTTGGCTGTGACTGACACGTCACCCTGTGGCTCAGCCTTTTCTGTCTCTCAGGCTACATCCTTTTACCAGGCCCCTCCCCAGGCTCTGTGTAATTGACAGTTTACTTCCTGTTTTCTAGTCAGTGTTCTTATCTCCTGCTTTGTGGCCTACTGTGAAACTTAAATACCCATAATTCCTCATACATTTTTGAAGGAGTAAAGGGCTTGGGCTTTATATAGCTACTTTCTGCAGCAAAGGGCCATAGGCCCTACCTACAGGGGATGATGCACTTTCTACCTCAGGATGGTGTATATTGCTCACCACTTCAGCTGAGTGACCTATCAAGACACAAAGAAAAGGGAAAGAGTCCCTACAGTGGTACCTCAGTCTACAAACTCTTTTTGTTTTACAGTTTTTGGAATGATGAATGCATTTTTGTATTTGCACAGGGAGGAAGCCTTGATTGTTACCTGAGGCCACTCCAGTTTATGAGTGAAGCAAAATTTTGCTCAACACTTTGTTTACCAACCATATTGCTTACAAACAGCAGCACTGTGAACCAGCGATCCTTACAGCAATTTTAGGCTTACCAGAGGTGAGGAAATTGAGTGGCACCTGGAGAAGTGGAGGGAGCCAAGCTTTCTTCTGCCAGCGGGCCTGAAGGAGCTGTAGACTCTAAAGTCTGAGCTCTGAGCTAGGACAGAAAGTTACTTTTATGCCACTTGTCAGGTAAGGCAGGGGTCTATTGTGAGCAAGTGCGGCTTTGCAAATATGGGAACAAACTGGAAATAGAACATGCTGGTACAGTTTGTACCTTGGACAGACCTTGTGGTTACCAAGTCTATTTACCAAAAGAAGAAGTACTGCAGCTTATTGATAATTTGAATTTTGAAACTTTTTGAACACAAAAGTTCTTCTACATAAGGCATCTGTAGCAAAGCCTCTAGGCAAGGTGATAAGAATATTATGAATCTGTCCCTTTATTTTTTTGTCTTTTTGAGACAGGGTCTCATGCAGTTTAGGCGGGCCTTGAGCTCATTTTTGTAGCCCAGGCTGGTCTTGAACTTGCACTGATCCTCCTGCCTCAGCCTCTCAAGTGCTGGAACTACAGGAATGTGCCACCACAGCCTGGCGAGTATTATGAATCTGGAATGTGCCTCTGGTGGATGCTATAGAGCCAGAACTATGAGACTGGAGTGACAAATGATGTAGACTACTAGGACAGGAAGTATTGTAAGAGCCACCAGAGAGACATTGAAAACCATTACCCAAGTGGATGTGTCAGAAATTTTTCATACGTGTTGCCTTCAATGTGTACCCATGTTTCCAGAGCTGTGAATTAGCAGTGATCAGAAGGGAAATGCATCCCTGTGCATAGTGATGATATCTTCTGAGAACAAAGCCCAGCACATCTTTCCCTAAATGTGTCCATACCATAAATAAAGCCTATAGCAACACTTTCAGAAACTACCACAGCTAGTGGAGGCCACTGGGTTGATCTGAGCTGCATTTTCTTTTCTCTTTGTGTCCCTATTTATAAGGCAAGGCTCCAAAGAGACACAAACCCTCAATGAAAACTAAGTATCTCGTCATGATTAGGAAGTGGTCCTAAATGACCAAGAACAGCTTCCCATAAAGCACGAAGGGTTTCACTCTCTAAGTACTCTGTGTAATTTTTGTCTGATCGTAGCCTATCATGGGTTATATGAATACATCATCTCAAATATTATATGAAAAACTCCCACCTCAAACAACAGACAACATGCAAGAATAATGGTTTTCAAGAGACTGAACAGAACATAGTTCACGTCAATGACCCAAGAGGGGGAAACACATGAGGTGGACCCTGGGGTGGGTGCAGCTGAGCAGGACGTCTGGGGCCTCTGCTCTTAGAAGACAGAGTTGAGAGTTCCAGGAAGCTAAAATGTGCTGTAGTTTTCTAAGCAGTGCTGAGAGGTGCTCCCTGAGCACTTGATAGAATACTCACTAGCACCTGTGTGCAAGGGACCCATCTAACGCTGGAGCAGGAACAGCCTCAAAGGGAGAGTCCAACAGCACCCAGAGCTCACTGAGGGTTGGGTGTAATTTCTCTTCTTTCTAGCTGAATGAGAAGACTTCTCGATTCCTGAGACGCTGGATACAGTACACAGAAGGACCTCACCTTGGCCCAAGGAGTAATTACCACATGGCTGAGTCTAGCTCTGGTCATGCTCAGAAGAGTTAAGCTGTTCCCAAGTAATCCTACTACAACACAGAACAAGGCACAAGTATATTTATAAGAATATCCCAAAATACCCAGCAGCTAACAAAGAAAAATTTACCAAGTTTAGAATCTAAAAAAAAAGTTACCAGGCCAAAATAAGGAAAACATTCCATAATGAGGTCCTCAGTAAACCAAAACCATCCCAGAATTGACACAGATGTTAGAATTGGCAGACAAAAACATCAATGTGTTATATTTATATGTGTTAAAAATTTAAGCATTGATCTGGAAGTACTTAAGGAAAGAAAGGACAAAAAAGAAAAGAAAAAAAAAAAAAAAGACCCCAAATGAAGCGCTGCAGATGAAATACAATAGCTCCTCTTGCTGGTCAAGTGGGGGAAGCACAGCATGAAGTCCATACAGCTATGTGGATCCTCTCCAAACTGCAAGAAAACAGCTGGCACAGGAGGTGGAGAGTGTGCAAAGAGCAGGCAGATAGGAGGCTCCTGCCACTGGTTTCCCAGAACATGAGCTGTGCAGGGCCAACAAGGTGGGTGGTGTGAGCAGGGAAAGAAAAGGGCTGTTGATACTGCTGGGGCTTGGGTATGACTTGGGGCATCCTGACCTTGCCCTGGGCTCATGAGGGCACAGCCCAGTGGTTGGCCTTGAGGTCACAGCTCCAGGCAAGCAGCCCAAGCCCAGCAGCAGTGCCCAGCACTTCTGCAGACAGTTGACTGTCCCACCTATTCTCCAGCCCCGCTCGTTGCTGGCTGCAGCAGGCGCAGCTGGTCCCTTTTGCCATGGTCTCCCAGAACGTGCAGGCTGAAGCCACCCGAGAGGAAACCAGGCAGCCGGGACTGAGAGGGGAGCTGGGAGATGGATTCCTTCCTTCCCATCACGTAAACTGCACAGGTCCACGGCCCACTTTGCGGAGCACAGCCAGGACCCAGCCTTGATGAATCAGAGGCCCCAGAGCAGAGCTGGTGATCAGGGCAGATGGGCCATGGGCATCTGTCTCATCAGTCAGCCTCTGCAACCATCTTTTCAAAAGATGTAATTGCTGATTGTTGGATGACATTTTAAAATGGAGGGAGCTTCTGGACCTAGGTGGTTCCAAATAGTCACTAGGGTCTGCAATAGTAATGATGATGACCAAGTGTTAAGGTACCACTCGGCAGTGAAGATGCTGTCCCAGGAGGACAGGATGACAACATTGTGTGGGCTGCTGGTGGTGGCTGCAGACCTGGACGTGGACATGCTGGAAAGTTTGATTAGTTTAAATCATTTCCCTGATTGTAACTGAATAGTGAACCTTTGGCCAGCGGACAGCCCATGAGGCTTTCTTTCCTGGAGATTTAGATGGACTGAGATTATCTCTTTGCCTTCCCACCTATACAGCAGATAAGGACATTTTTCTCTGCCCTCCACAAGTCTGCAGGCTGACAGCAGAATATGGGAAGGTGGTACTTTCAGGTTTGGGGAGAAAAGGACCCAAGGGACTGATGTTTACAAATACCCACCAAATTCTGTGTCACCTAGTTCGTGTTCTTCATAATTTTTAGGAATAATTCAGGAAACCCAAAAAGCATCTTACTTGAGATGTGTGTGTGTGTGTGTGTGTGTGTGTGTACATCAGTAGATGTATAAATGGGGGAAGCCCTGGAGAACAGACACACAGCCCTGCAACTGTGAGCAAAGAGCAGTGCTGTTGGGAGCTGAGGTTTCAGATTTGCAGTTTCAGGCTCGGTGCTCCTATTTCAGCAGGGAGTAGAGAGATGGATTGGACCTTTTTGGGTTGTGGCTGGAGGCAAGAGAATAATTTTTATTCAGTTTTTCCTACTGACCAAGCTTTGATTTTTAAGAATAATATAAAGACGTGTTAAATAGAAGTTTCCTCATCTGAGGGAGCTTCCATCGTGTGCAGCTGGGAATGCCCACGTTCATGCATCCATCCTTTTGCACCTAGGACTTCACTATACTCAAACAATATGATTTTGCTGCAGAAAAAAAAAACCCGCCAGTATCATTCTGATTGGTCAGAACTCAAGGCTCAAGGTTTCCCAGGCTTCCTGCCCCAAGCACTCCCCCTCTCGGGTTCCTAGGCGCCCTGCCCCAACCCTGCCCTGTATTGTACTCTGATCTCGGCCCACATCCTCTTGACCCAAGCTGGTCTTGGTTCACTTCTCTCTGACTTAAGCAGAACTAAACTGCAAGGAAGAAAAATAACATCCATCCGAGATCTGGCTGTTCCAGCCCACGATCACACTCCCTAAATGATCCTATAAATTATGCCCCCCCGCTTTGTTCAGACCAAGACAGCCCTCTGTGTGAGCTTCTAATAAACCTGTTGTACTCATGTCAGTGTGTCTGGCCCTGTTCTGTGTGGGTTTGTCTGCCTCGGTTTGTCCAAATATCTGGTGCCAAAAACCCAGGAGTCATGCCAAGGTGTCTGCGGACTCGCCTGACCAGGGCCTTGCCCTGGTCCACTGCCAGACCTTCTGAGCGGACCTCAAGCCTCAGACCTCCCTTGCTGACCTAAAACTGTGAGCATTCCCTCATCACTTATTTAACCCATCTTAAAAGTCGCCCCCCCCCCAAATTATTTGGTGGGAAAACAAAGGCCATTTCTCCTGGGGCACTTGCTGCCTATGGTCAACTTCTTTCAATTTATCAGTGACGAATGTCTCCAGGGTTCCCTCAGCTTTAGCCTGCGGAGAACACTTTCTATGCTTTCGTTTTCTCTTTGCTTCTCTACACATCATGAAGATGACTCGCTTGCCTCTGCCTCCAGCCCTCTCCCCGTGAGACTCCTTCGGCCCCTACCTAGGATGGATAGCCTCAAAATTCCTTCGCGGTTCTGTCTAGGATTTCTGTGCCACCCATGTCCTTTTCTGCTCTTTCATTTTCTAACTCATCCTAACCTCTCCCTGAGGAGAACTGTCTCTCATTTGGGCAGCCCGGCTCTACGCCTCTTGGCCCACAGCCCCACTCTGGTCTGGTAAAGTCGTGTGGATAGGCCAAGCTGCTCCTTCTCCCCACTCGGCCTCCTTTCTGACCCAGATGTCTGCTCGGAGGGCTTTTGCTCTGTACCCCTTTTTGGGACTCCCGTGACACAATCATCCCCCTCAGTACCCCTTTCCCCGTCTTTCTTCCACCATGGGCAATTCTTCTGCAATACCCTCTCAAAACTATTCTTCTGTCCTAGATTGTCTTAAGGCCGTCCTTAGAAGCCCCTTAGGCTTCTCCGACCTCAAAGTCAAACGCCTAGTTTTCCTCTGCCAGTCTGACCGCATCACAAATAGAATAATGGCACAACCTGTCCACGAGATGGCACTCTAGATTTTAATACACTCTAAGGTCTAGCTAACTTTTGTCACCACAAATGCCCCAAGTTCTATATATCCAGACCTTTTTCAGAGCCTTTGCTAACTTTGTCTTGCTTGCAACCCTCAACAAATCCTTTTCGCCCAAAGACCTAAGGGTCCTGGCTTAGAAAACCTCCCCTCTGCGCGGTCTTTTCCTGAACTGATGACCTCCCTCCATGTTGCTGAGAACAGGAGCCGCCTGCTGATCCCCAGTATAGAAAGTAATCCTTGGGGGGCTGGGGAGATAGCTCCGAGGCACAAGTGCCTGCTGGGCAAGTGCGAGGTCGTGAGTTCGAACCCTGGTCCCACAAAAAAAAAACAAAAAAGAAAGCAAGTGATCCTCAATCAAACACCCCCAGGGAGAGCTCCTAAACCTGGCCTGAAGGTCTATGACAGGAGGGAAGAACAGGAGGTTGGAAATGAATTGGCTCTTACAAGCTTACAAAACAGAAGTATCAGCTTCTGGCAGGCACCCTGAGGCCCTCTCAACAGAAAAAGATTTCCGGGTCTGGAGAGATAGCACAGTAGAATAAGTGTTTGCCTGGCAGGTATAAGATCCTGAGTTCAATCCCTGACACCGCAGGAAAAAAAAAAAAAAAGGCGAGGGGGAGACTTCCAGACCAAATCACCTTCAGGACCCTGCTTCAAAGCAAACACGGGTGTCACTGGGCATGAGAATGCCCTCACCCTGGCCACCTCCAGGGCCATGTCTGCTCTGCAAACAAGTGGGCCACTGAATAGTGGACTGTCCCTCCTTACTGGGCCTTGCGGGGGATGATGAAGATTGAAGGTTCTGGGCCTCCAGAGTCTACGGAAGTCCAGCTTACCTCAGAGGGACCTAGGGTTGCTGTGCAAGTGGCAGGTAAGCCCATTTCATTTATTTTAGACACAGGGGCCTCCTGGTGTATGCTCCCGTCATACTCAGGGTCAACATTCTCTTCAAACATCACTGTGGTCAGAGTTGAGGGCCTACCCCATGGACCACTCTCTACAGGACCCATTCCCTGCTTAACAGGATCAAAATTCTTCACACATTCACTCATTCTGCCTTCCTGCCCTACACTCCTATTGGGGTGCAATGCCCTAACCAAACTCCACATCTCTCGCCCCTTATATCACTGCCACTCAACTCTCCACCGACAACCCCATCAATTGCATTGGGAATTTGTGACCTACACAGGGCCCACATCTCCTTACTGGGAAGTTACTGATGGCCCCTATCAATAGCAACCCTTAACGCTTCCCACTGCCTTTTCTCCCACTACCCTTCTGTCTTCCTGATCTTTGGTGCCTGTAACCTCCACCCTTTTCCCTGTGGCTCACAGGACTGGCACCAAACATACAGTCACAGACAAAAATATCTCGGCATTCCCAATGCACCCACTTCTCAGTGCAGGGATAGTTGCCCAGCCTGGATTGACATCCAGGCATGCTCTTCAAATGGAAAAAATATGAACTTTCCACATCAATACCAAACACCTGTACTGGCTACAAACATTCACAGGCATCCACACAAAGCCTGCCAAGATGTCCCTCCAGCTCATCCCCTCCCAAGTAACAGGCACTTCATGCCACTGTAAGTACGTTGATCTCACCATCCACAGCCCACAATCAGACATACTGAGACCATAAGGTCACCCTCACTGTTTGGATTGATACTACCAGACGAGACCCATGTAGGTTCCTCCATATTCACAAGACACATTACCTGGCCCTTGATATTGATGCCAAAATCACCAAGCTCGATGCCACCCTACAAAAACGAACCACTAACCTCACCTCAGACTCTCCTAAACTCCTACTAATCTCTGAGAGTGCTGGCTGTGCCCATCTGTTCGCTGAACAGACCTAACAGCCATTCCCACCAACACCATCTGCCCAAGCTCTTGCCATTTGCATGGAGTCCTCTAGCCTTAGACATTCCCTTCATGTCCCTCACTGATGCTCATAACCTTCCCTGCTCCACAGGATGCTCCATGAACCTTCCACATAGCTCCCTCCTCCCCCACCCTCCTCATGTAAAAATTCCACACAGTTCTTCCTATGCGGCTCCTCCATCTACCCCTGCCTTCCACAAGATCTTCAATGCACTCTGGTTCTAGTAGCCCCTGACCTTGCTGTCTGTACAGAGGAGGAATTTGCTGATGGCTGTTTCTCATCCTATCTCCCTATACCATCACACAAAACAAAGCAAGCAACCTACATGGGATCTGTCATAAGTCCAGCCCTGATAGGAACTGCCTTAGGAGCAGCCAGAGGAGGATTCTCCCTGGGCTTATATATACAGAGGGCCAGCTGGCTGGCTGGAGATTTTGTTCATGTAGCCCCAACACCATAGCCACCATGCACAAACAACTACAACAATTGGCCTATGAGGTACTACAAAACGGATAAGTCCTCAATTTGATAACTGCAGAAAATAGGGGAACTTGCCTCTTTTTAAAAGAAGAATGTTGCTATTACATTAACCAGTCTGTTATACACCAAAAGAGCCAAAAATTAAGAGATAGAGCACAACAATACTGAGGTATGGGCTCCCCAGATTGGGAGCTACACAACCCATGGGGGACCATACTCACATGGCTTTCTCTCCTCCCAGGACTACTGTTAGTCTCACCTTTCCTGAGTGAGACTCTGTTACGTTCCTCTTAGCCCCTTGCTTAATAATCCTAGTCCAAAACACAGGAACTAAACTCACAATCCAAAAATTTAACCAAGTGCTTCTCTAAGATTACCCCTTCCAGGCCTTACTCTAATGTGATCCCTGTGATGACGGCAACTTCCCACCCTGATCACCAGACTCGCAGCCCGACGATGCCCCTGCTCAGCAGGAAGTAGCCAGAAAATCTCTTGGCCCCTTTTCTATCAAAGAGAGTCAGGAATGATTTCTCAGGCACTCTGCCCCAACCCTGACCCCAAGCCCAATTCCAATTCCAGTTCCAATTCTGCTCGGTATTGTACTCTGATCTCAGCTCACTTCCTTTTGAACTGAGCAGAATTAAACTGCAAGGAAGAAAAATGAAATCCACCTGCAGTCTAACTGTTCCAGACCATATTAACCCTCCCTAAAAGATCCTATAAAGTCTCCTGTCCCCGCTTTGTGCAGGGCTGTCTTGGTTGGTGAGATAGCCCTCTTCATGAGCTTCCAATAAACCCACTTTACTCATGTCAGTGTATCTGGCCCAGTTCTGTGCGGATTTGGCTTGCCTCTGTTTGATTTTTCACAATCTAAATGGAAGACCTTTTATTATAACAGAAAGGAGCTTTTATTATGCTGGTTGGCTGGGGAACCAAGAAGTTCGAATCACCAGCCCAGAGTGAGGTTTGAGTTCAGTTTACACACAGTTTGCAAGTCGGAAGTACAAAGCCAATAGCAGGTTATTACATGATTGGCTACATGGAATACAAGACTTACGTTATGTATCATCAGGCAGGTTTGTACAGGAATGTTCTGGGAGGGCGGGGTCTGAGAGGCATAGGGAGACTTGCAAATGTCCTTGGCTAGACCAGTCTTCCCCAAACATGACAGCCTTGAAGCCCTTGAAGCAAGTTTGAATCACTGTGTGTTTTTCTTTTCTTTTTTCTTTCTTTCTTTTTTTTTTCTGTGTAGGGTCTCACTATGCAGCTCTGACTCAGTGATTCTCCTGTTTTCTGCCTCCTTAGTGCTGGGTTACAGGCATGAGTCACCACACACAGACTCCATTGCTGGCTCACCATGCCTGGAGGTCCAGCATGCTGTGCCAGGGATCAAACCCTGGCCGCTGTGCTTACCTAACTAAGCAAGTGCCTAGTCTGCCGAGCTATATCTCTAGCCCTTCACTGCATATTTTTAAAGCACAAGCAAGACACTGTGGGCTTGACCCACATGGTATTAAGGGGGAACATCTGGGCCTAGACAGTCAGGGCTGGCTAGCATGAGCGTAGCCACAGGCTATGAACTGTTTTCTAACTTTTGCTATAATATCCCTACGAGTCTGTCATGCTACAAGTGCACCCTTACAATTGGAGAATTTATCTTTTAGGGGGTTTTGTTCTGGGTTATGAAGAGCATTTGACAGAAAGCTCTTCTACTCTGAAATGCGGAATCTTAAAATTTTACATATTAAATGGGACAGTCAAAAACAAAAATGAAGGCTGAGGTAGGAGGAGCAGTATGAATTTGAGATCAGCGTGGGGCTACAAAAGTGAGCTTAAGGCAAGCTTGAACTGCATAGTGAGACCCTGTCTCAAAAAGCCGAAAAAAAAAAAAAAAAAGCAAGTCATAATCTTAAAACTAATTGAAATTTTTATGTGACACTTATATCTGTCATGTTTACAAAAAGCTTAAATTAAATAAACCAAACCCTAACAGGACAGGAATCACAGCACTGGTGGAAAGGCCTGTCTGAGGATAGAGAGCTCCTAAAGCAGTCAAGTTGCTTCAGTCCTGAGGAAACACCTTGCCTGAGACAGTTCCAGTCATTAGTCACCAGTCAACCCTCCATTGTGCAGTACTAACTCTGTCAAATATGAATAAAAGCCCATGCAGTGCTTGAGCAGTTCCTTTCCTCCCATCAGGAGAAAGAGGGCTCTGCCTGACCTCAGCTTTCTTCTCTTATCTTTTTATTTCTTCATCCTCCCACTATTTTTCCTTAGCTAACGTCAAGAGCTGTGTTGATTCAAGGCACCAAAGTGCAAAAAGATATTGGACACCTACACCATATTGTGCACAGAAATCACCCCTAGAAAGGATTAAAAACTTAGAGTAGAAGATCAAAACACTTAAATGTTTAGGAAAAAGAATATTAGAAAATATATTCATCATCTGAGGTTAGAGGAAACTTTTTTTTTTAAGAATTTTTAATTTTATTTATTTATTTTTTTTTCTTGTTTCAGAACCTTTGTTTATTCATTCATTTTTATGGCCGGCTCAGCCCACCCTGAGGGTAGGGCTGGCGCAGCATGTGGTGCCGGGGATTGAACCGTGGTCCCTGAAGCTGCCCAAGCTTTCCCAAGCAGGCGCTTTAGACCACTGAGCCATCCTGCTGGGCCCCTAGAGGAAACTTAAGAAGATGCGAAATACATAAACCATGGAGGTAAAGTCAGATATTTGACTACCTAAAAGTTGAAATTATTTTAAAAGATACCAGAAAAGAACTGAAGAGAAGCCAGATGCTGGCAAGAGATACTTACATCATTTATAACCAAAAGAAAATGAATTTCTTGACTTGGCGAGGTGGTACACATCTGTAGTCCTGGCACAAAGGACGCTGAGCCAGGAAGGTCACTTTCAGTTCAAGGCCAGCCTGGGCTACATAGTGAGTTCAAGGTTTGAGTGAGCTGCCCTGTGAGACTTTGTCTCACAAAACATCAGAAACTTCCTGAAATATCAGGAAGCAGGGTTTTGTTGCTTTTGATGAGAACAACAGCAAAACTCTGATCAATGAGCTTCTGGTAGCCCCACCATGGGTTGCTGTGGTGGAAAAGCTCAGAGACCAGTCTGGGGGATGTGTAGACCGCACCTTGTTCCTGCAGGCCGCACTCACATCAGATCAATCAACTGGTGCGGGGAGGGATCAGTGGACACAAATGCACAAACGTATTTACAGCCACTCTGGGGTGCGGTGGGCATTGCAGGGTGCTCAACTGTTCTGGGTGACGCAGAATGAAAGCACAGCAAACCTCCCAGGATCACAGTGGCGGCAGCAACAACAATAGCTGACAGTGGGTCTGTTTTTAAGCCTGGAGGCATCTGTGTTAAGAACACGAGCACGGTCGTGAGCCAACCTAGGCACTTGGGAGGTGAGGCGATTAATTGTAAGGTAAAGAAGCAGGCTTGGGAGCTGGGGAGATAGCTCAGTGGCACCAGTGCGTGCCGGGCAAGTGTAAGGTCATGAGTTTGAGCCCTTGACCTGCAGAAGAAGAAGAAGAAGAAGAAGAAGAGGAAGAAGAAGAAGAAGAAGAAGAAGAAGAAGAAGAAGAAGAAGAAGAAGAAGAAGAAGAAGAAGAAGAAGAAGAAGAAGAAGAAGAAGGAGGAGAAGAAAGAAGGTGGCTCTGAGAGGTTGCATAGTGTGTTTCAGCCAGTTTGTCTGTCTTTCTCTCTCTCTCTCTCTCTCTCTCTCTCTCTCACACACACACACACACACACACACACACACACACACACACACACCCTGGTCCCACAGTGGATAAAGACTAGCAGCAGCAGCAGACAACTTGCAAGACACACTTTATTCACTCGCTGGGGTGCCTGACGGGATCCCGGACAGCAGCCCTGGCTTCTGGGCAGGTGGAATGGGGCTGGGACACTAATTGGAGGGGTGGAAGGTGCCTCGTTGGTGCCACTGCATGTCTCGGATGCGGCGCACAGACTGCACCTGGGGGTGGGGGGCCCCAAAGTCGCTGCTGTCCTTGTACTCTCCCTTCTCCAGCAGGTACTGCAGTCCGCGGTAGCCCGGGTACTGGTAGCCAACCCACCTGCAGGGCAGAGGCAGGCAGCGCCCCCTTCAGCCATCAGGAAGGACGGAGCTACCTTTTCTCGGTGCTGAGCAGGGTGCTAGCCTCCACCCAGCCCCCCTTGCCGCACAGAGCCTCTGCTTGCTTCCTTCTCTTGTTGGGGGGCTTGCTAACTCCCAATGCAAAGTTTAACCCAAGGCCTGGTACCAGGATCGCATCAAGGAGCCATTATGAGCTCATGGATGCTTAAGAGGAGACAGACTTCCTAAGCATCTCTGTCCTGTCAGTCCCTAGCCCAAGCCCAGCACAAAGGTCTATGGAGATTGAAGACTTCAGGAAACCCCTGTAATCCACCTCCCGCCCTACACACACTCGGATTATTTACTGTGCAGGAGACAATTCGCTCTTTTGAGCACTGGATGAACATTACAATCTTCTCCCTCCAAGGAGCTGTCCAGCCAGGCTGTATGAATACCTGCACCACTGCATCTCAGTCCTGGGCCCTACATCTGTGTACTGCAGCCACCAAGGCCTCTGTGGGGTCCCTCAAGCATTCCTACCACAGGGCCTCTGCACACGCCACTCTCCTTTTCTAGGGTGCCTTTCCTCAGTTTCTTATTTAGCAGTTCCCACTGTGCCTTGATGGGCCGGCTCAAGCCTCCTTCTTGAGAACGTGACCTGGATTTGCATTGATTCTTAAACTGCTAGCAGTTGTTCCTTGTAAAGTGTTAGGCAGGCACCCAGGCCTGTCTTCTGCCTTCACATTCTGAGTGCCTGACACAGTGCCAGGCACGTGGCAGCATTTGACCAATTAAATCAATGAGGGGATGAATGCGTGAGCGAACACAGAAGTCTGCCCTTACTTACAGAGCTTGACGAGCTCCAGGAAGCCAGTGTGTGTTGTCAACCTGGCTTGCCAGGGCGGGAAAGCCCTAATCTGTAGCGCCAGTGCCTCGGTATATAGGTTTGCTAAATATGGATGATTTCGAGTTCAGTGATGGATGATCCAGAATCCACAAAGTTTCTGGAAATTTAGGATTTGACTCTTACAAGCTGGTGCATTGTCCCTAGGTCCAGGGTGTTGGTCCCAAGATCCCCACAGAGACCCCTCTGAATCTGTGGGTGCTCAAGTCCCTTATGTAAAACAGCTCAGTGCTTGGAAAGATTGTAGGCACATCCTCCTGCATAGTGTGAATCATTCTGGATAACTTGTAACACCCGATACGGTACAAACACCATGCGAGTGGCTGTTACAGCATCATTTGGGAAATCAGGACAGGACACAAGGAAGAGTGTATGTATGGCGTGCAGGTGTGAATTTTGCACCCACAGGTGGTTGAATCCCAGGATACAGAGAGCTGACCGTATGCAACAGCTGCGGCACACACAGGTTGGAAGCCCTTCTCGAGGTCATTGTATAATCCGCGTTTTCATCAGGGACCAATCCCTCAGAGCTCATGGCCAAGGTTCATGTGTCAAAGGCCTTCCTTTTGAGGGAAAGAGACCCCTGCCTGCAGACTCCGGGGCACACAGGGGAAAGGAGGTCTGGGTTAGCCTCTCTGACGCACAGCTGCGTGAAGACCAGTCAGCTCAAAGCCCTCTTTCTGCTTCCACTCACCTAACCCTAACCTGCCACCCATGCCGCTCTGCTTCTCCTGGCTGTGTGTGCAGCTGAGCTCTCTCTGCCCAGAGGCAGAGAGGGCTGTGCCTGTGTCGTTCCAGGTGCAACTTCTGAGAGTCACCCATGGCTGGTGATCTGAGCCTACTATCTGGCGGGAAGCCTGAAGTGACACGGGGCAAGGGCAGGGCTGCTAGCGAGTTTGGGGCTGAGCTGGACACGGGCCCCCAGCGCACTCACGTGCCGCTCTGCACACGCACGGACGACACCTTCTCCTGATAGCCATGGGCATGGAAGCTGGGCACGTCGTCATCGATGATTTCCATCTTCTTCCCCGTGAAGTTGGGGTTCTCATAGAGGATGATCTTGTGCTCCTGGCTGTCCTGTTGACACGGCGGGGGTGCATGAGTGTGGAGGAGGGGCTCCGCCTCCTTCTCTGTCCCACGCTGGGCTCTGTCCATGACTCTTACCTACCCCTGGGTGTCTGGGACAGTGGCTACTTGCAGACTTCCTGTTTTCCCCGTAACAGACCCTTCCCTGTCCTACATTTGGTGAATATTTGATTGGACTTCCTCTTTCACAACGGCAGCCGTGATCCATCCACCCACCCATCTAGACAACTACCAGCCTCATCGCCCCTCTCTATCTGGCACAGATCAACTCCTTAGCGCTTCCTGGCCCCCTGATGTATTTCTCAGTTATCTCCTTCAATTCTTTAAGCAGCTCTTACGCTGCTTGTCGGATGAGAAGATGGAGGCCCAGAGAGGTAAAGTTACTGGCTCAGGGTCACACAGCTGGGAGTAGCAGATCCAACATCTGAATCCCAGTTCTGAGGGATGCCACACCCAAATTTCTCCGACCTTCCATCAAGCCCTGGGAGGAACTGGTCTGGGCCTGGAGGAGCTTGCAAGTCCAGCATGGGAGGACTGCAGCTACCTGTCCCCTCCCTAAGGGTTCACACACTGGTGAGAATCAGGAACAGAGACAGGCTAGACGTTCACCCTGGCATGGGTCTCCAGTAAGAGCCAAGCCACCTCCCTTATCCCTAACCTCATAAAATTCTTAATATTGGTGATGGCTCTCATTTATTGAGTGATGATTATTGGCCGATAGGGGTACACAGCTCCAGCGAGCATGTCACAGTCTTGCACATGAAGCCCTCGAGGGATCTAAGCCCTTGGGCTGAGCATACTGGATTTCAGGCCAGTTCATAGCAAGAACTCCATTTCACCAATGAGGAGACTGAGGCCCAGGGAGGGGAAATAACATTTGTGAGGTCCCTCAGTGAGGAGGTTCCTGGCCTATCAGAAGGAGCACACAGCCAGTGCTGAAGCCTCCAAGTTGGCCGAGAGAGGGAGCAGGGTGACAGGCTGGGGACTCACCACTTTGATGGGCCTCAGGGAGCTGAGTGAGTCGGTCCTCCGGCTGCTGGTCCAGGAGTCCCAGCGGGGGTACTCTC
The DNA here is from genome assembly GCA_004027025.1 of Myocastor coypus. Lineage (NCBI taxonomy): Eukaryota > Metazoa > Chordata > Mammalia > Rodentia > Myocastoridae > Myocastor > Myocastor coypus. Next base: position 2,316 of record PVJA010023348.1, on the reverse strand, counting down.
CCTTCTCAAATACGAACTGCTCACCCTTGCAGTTGGCCTGTTCATAGCCCACCCAGCTGCATCGGGGACAGAGGATGGGGAAGTGCATCAGTCCTAGCCCAACATCCAGTGGCACGACCCTGGCTGCCCACTCCCAGCTGGGCTTTAACTCTGCCCAGTCTGTCAAGGAGCAGCAGCCCCACCTAAAGCCACACAGAGCGATTCCAAGGGCAGGGTCATCTCAGGGCCCCAGTACTCAGGACAGTACAGCCAGCAGCCATCTGAATGCAGGCTGGAATATATGAAGGGTGTCCAGAGACTGCCTGGCATCAGATACACCTCATATCCCAAGATTAGCAGAATGCTGGAAAATTAACACTCTCAAAACACACACACAAATCCCCCCAGAAAGCCAGCAGCCCTGATGCGTAGCATCCGCCGGTCTCCATAGCGTTGATGCTCCCACTACACCTATCTATGTGATACCGCCCAGCACAGAGCCGGGCAGAGAGGAGCAGTCAGCCCTCCATGCTGGACAGTGACTCAGACCATGTAGCTTAGGTTTCTCTCCTCTGTGGTTGCTGTCTTCAGTCCCTTGGGTCCAAAGCAGAAGAGAGAGATGGTTCTGTATTTGGGAAACACTGTTCTAGGAGCCCCCAGGATGTCCAAATCCAACTGATATTCAGTTCCCTTATGAGAAATAGCGCAGCGTTTGCACAGAACCTACACTCATCCTCTGTATCCGCCAGATCATAGCTGGATGACACACAGTAGCTAAGGCGGTCCAAATGCTATGCAAGTACCTGGTATACTGCGCTGTTCAGGGGATAACAAGGAAGAAAAGTCTGCACATGCTCACCATAGATGTGATTCTTTTTCTTTTTCTTTTCTTTCTTTCTTTTTTTTTATGAGCAGAATGTATTTATTGGGGGAAAGAAAGCTCCTGTCCAAGAGAAGGTCAGGAGGCAGGTCCCAAGTGGGTGGTCCCTGGTGATCCTTTCTCAAATATTTTCCATCCCTGGTTGGTTGAACACAGGGGTGTGAAGGTTGTGGCTTCAGAGGGGGCCGACTGTAGCACATAAAGGGCAGAAGTGTCCTCAGGAAGGGCCTGGCTAATGGACCCAAGGATGAAGAGGAGACGGCAGCCACACCCTGAGGCACCTAGCATCACAGTGGCCAGTGCTTCCTCACGCTGTGGTAATGGCTGTTCAGAGCTCTGATCTGATTCATCAGGGGCAACGCCAGTTATGTTTACTGTTCTCTTTTAGAAGAGGATGTGCTCTGGGTCCATAACCCTGCCTCAGACAGCGTGTCCTAGAGGGCAGCTGTAAAGAACTCCAGGTGACTAAATGAGGATGTTCATCACAGTGGTGTTTTCCGTACCCCAGAAGACAGACAACCTGGATACGCAGTAGTCAGGGCAGAGGAAATAAACTATGGCCTCAGCAGCCACAGAGCATTCCAAAGCCATGATAAATAATGGTGTAGGATGTGAGTTCTCAAATTTAATTGGGTGTAAGTAGCAATTGACAAATAGGTTTCATGAAGATTCCTGGGCCCTGAACCCAAGACTTTGATTTAGTGAGGCTGGAGTGGGACCTCAAGAGTCTGCACCTGAAGCATCTCCCTTCTGTGATTCTGATGCACAACCGCCTCAAGCCACTCCAGAAATCACTGCCATGAATGCCGTGGAATAATAGAAGCCAGCCTATCTTGTAAACCTTTCAACCTGAGTCATAAAACTATGTATGTCATCACCCGGTTTTGATATTTTTCAAATCAAGTCTTAGCAGATCTTACTTAAGAATGATTACTTCTCAGTTTTACAAACATTTTTTTTTGTTCTAAATTGTATCTTCTGAATTAAACAATATTTATTTATTGGGCACAGAGTGTTACTACACCATTTAGACTCGAAGTGGTCCTCCTGTTTCAGCCTCCACAGCGCAGGGATTACAGGTGTGCACTATCACCCCTGGCTTGGGTGGCTGGCTCAGCACGTAGGCACCAGGGATCAAACCTGGGTCTTTCCTTGCACTTGCAAGGTAGGCACTTAGACCACTGAGTTATCTCTCTAGCCCTAAACAATAATTATCTTAATAATTACTGTAATAACTATTGTAATAAATAGTAATTATTTTTTAAATAAAACTTTAAGCCAGTTGTAGTGGCACATGCCTGTAATCCCTCCACTTTGGGTGGCTGAGGTAGGATGATACCAACTGTGCACTCAGCCTGGGTAGTTTAGTAACTTAGCAAGATTCTATCTCAAAATTAAAAAGGGCTGGAAAAGGAAGCTCAATGTGAATGCTTCGGGTTCAATCTCTAGTACTGTAC
>PVJA010023347.1:11075-26095 GCA_004027025.1 Myocastor coypus | reverse complement strand
GCATCTCTCTGTCTGCCAACAGCAGCTGGGCCCCCCTTCCCTCTCCACAGAAGTCTGCTGGAGCTAGTGTGTCCTGCGTTCTTGCCCCCCAGACAGAAGCAGATGTCCTTGGGCTACTGCTGCCTGTTGGCGGCACCAAATGCATGGCTGCTGCTTTACTCATGACCCAGAGGGACAGAAAGTGGTGAATGAGTCAGTTATCTCATGTCACTTCTCTAGCTAATGTGACTCAGTTTTCTCTGTCTTAACTTTTAGTTCAGGTCCTTTGGACTGATTTAATTTCTTTTACTCATGCTGATGGGAGCAAGAGTTGACCACAACAGGTGAGAATATTTGCATCTTCAGTCAGAGTATTTTAAGGAGATGTTTTACCCTACCACTCATCAAGTCCTTCTTCACCTGTCACAGAAGGGGAGCCTGTCAGAATGGCTTACAGGTGATTTGCTAAGTATAACAGCCAGAGGAGGAAGACGAAACTGTTAAGAGTACTATCACTTCTCTGGGGCTCTTTTGGCCACTCTGAGAGGTGAAGTGCACAGTGCAAGGAATGGTGCAGAAGGAGTTAGGCAGCTTACATTCTGGGACTGGGGCCCTTGACGAGTCACTTAACTTCAGTGGCCTCTGACTTTTCATCTCCAAGGAATGGGGGGGCTTCATTGGGTCCAAGAGACAGCCTAGTTCTTGCGCCAGTCCTAATGGGTTGGAAAGTGCTGTCTGGCTTGTAGTGGGGGGAATGGCTAGGAAGCCAAGTCAGCTACATGAGAAAGAGTAATCATTTATTGATGTCAGATCTGTGTACAGACAAGGGGTAGTGGTGTCCTTGGAGGTATTAGCAGACTCAATGGTAGTTTTTACCTGTGTGCTTATTCTATGATTGTATGTGTCCTGAAGCTGATTCTACACAATTATGTAATATTATGTACTTGCTGTAATTACTCTGGACTCCATTAATAATTATGATGAATATACACAAACCAGACTGTTACTGAAAATGTACTATACATAAGATTATATCATTAAGATTCATTATAGATAGGGAAAAAGTAAGGCTCCTAATGACTAAATAACTTGCCCAAAGCCAATCAACTGCTGAATAACAGAATTAGAATTTGAATCCAAGTCTGTCTCCCTCCAGAACCCAAGTGCTGAAGGGACACCTGTACTACTTTCCAGTTGGAGAACACATTAATACAGATCAGAAAATAGCAGTACAATTGTCCAAACTATCATGCATGTATATATGAATATATCTTTTTTGCTTGGGAAAATTTCAGTTTCTAACCAATTCAATTCATTTGATGCTATTGCTTTCCTTCTTTGAAAGCTATTAGTTGTGAGAATTTACTCAAAACAGACATCAAAGTACAGCCCTCAAATTGCAAATATGGGGAATCTGGAATTTGCATTATTTGCAGTGATTAGCTCTGCAAGTTAGCTATTGTGTGCTGTCTGTTCTCAACTAAATCTCATTTACTATGTTCTCTCTCTCCCAGTTTATTTCCAGTACTCATGCATGTGCAGTACACCCATGCATATGTAGATGTGCACAAATATATGCACTTGTGTGTGTGTGTGTGTGTGTGTGCGTGCGCATGCATATGTAGATGTGCACAAATATATGCACTTGTGTGTGTGTGTGTGGACACACACACACACACACACACTTTCCAGTTTGGACTAACAGGCTAAGTCTTCTAGGCTGGGGCTCAGACCTGTCTAGTTTAATTTAAGCTTCCCAAGAGATCTAGGGTCATAAATGACAGCAGGTGCAGATTGCATTTAAGCCTTGTGAAATGAGGTTTTTTTTTGTTGTTTTTTTTTTTTTTTTACTTCTTTTCTTCCAACCCCCTTGTCTGAATTGTGTCCAATAGGTTTTATAGCTGCATGATCCTGTTTCAGAGATGAAGGGAGGTTTTTCTCTCCACTTGGCTAAATGAGGCCTAAATCAAAATACTACTTCCTGCCCTTTCATCATTTCTTAAGAAGTAATAAGGAATAAACCCTGGGCCATAAACTTATCCATCCAGTATATTCAGGTTTACATTTGAAGAGCTAATTTCTTGGAACCATTTTAGAAAATCCAAGAATTAACTTGCAAAGAATTATCCATAATTTGGGAGAAAATAGTTGCTAGGCTTTTCTGTGTGATGACTGGAACTGCTGGCAAATCTTTCGTAGCAGTGTCGATACCCATTTCTGTACCAAACAAAATATTACCCCTGAGATCTTGAAAGCTGTGTCTGAATGTTCTCTGTGGTACATTTTGGTACAACTTCCCTCAATGCTGGCGTTGCTTTTCTTTTGTGTCTTTTTTGCTGCAGAGTCCTAGGGCACTGAGATATCTGAAGATATGAATGACATCTGCAGGTGCTAGTGTTTATGGGCACTGAATGTGAGCTAAAGATCAGGTCACGTTGCAACTCTTTTAGGAACAGATTGTGGCCAAGGAAGAGAATCAATTTTCATATGATCATTCCATTGCCTCAACATGAGTTTTTATTCTAAAATTTTGGCAAGCTGTCTCTGTTCTCCAGTGTGAATGGATGGACATATTTGTGTCTTTGTCCACATGAAACATGGAAAGGAGATGCTGACTTTTCATTATTTGATGTGGACTTGAATACATAATATGATAGACTGGCATGGTTTTTTTGTTTTTGTTTTTTTTTAAACAAAATCCAGACCTCATTCCTTACCTGTAAGTTGGCAAGTCAAATATCTGTTCTTCATCTCACTTCTGGTACCTTTCATTATGAATCTGATATTACTTGAGCATTTAAAAATCTTCTACTAGGAATATATGTTTGTAGGAAATAAGTTCTAGCTCCCTAGAATGACATCTAAGACCACTGTAGTCTTGTTACGTTCTGTTACTCCACTCTTGCTCTCTGCTGCTTTCCTGGCAGAAGGGAACAGTTAATGTAAACTCTTTCTTTTTCTTTCAACTTTGTATTGTGCACATGCCATTTCTTCTTCTGGTGATATCCTTTCCTTTACTAGCCTCACCTTTGACTCCCACACTTCTGCATTATTAATTTATAGAACTTTCAGAGGTTTAAATAAGCTTGTGCATTTATTTTTCTGCTAGTATAGAAATAGATGCTTTCCATTAGAATACTTGGGAACCCAAATGGCTTCTATACTGGATAATCCTGGCATCTGCTTGCCTTGGATCCCCAAATCTGGGTGTTTTAAATTCTTTATATAATCTCAAACAATTTTAAAACATCCTCTAGTATTCTTTAAATCATTTTTAGATTCCTTGTAATAGCCAATCCAATATAAATGATGTAGAAAGTCTTTTTTTTCCTATTGTTTAGGGAATAATGATGAAAAGAATGCTGTATGTTCAGTACAGCCTCAATATGATGTCTTCAAGTGATTTTGATTGGGTTGTTTGAATCCATGACCATGAAATCTGTAAATATGGAGAAGAACCAGCTGTGCTGTGGGTAATGAGATGCCCTGTCTGCATGGTCCCAGAAGAACTGAACCACATCTTCTTTCCTGGGAGAAGGTGGACAATGGATAGAGAAAGAACAAGCCTTTTCCCTTTAAAGACTACCACATCATAAAAAAATATATATATATATACTTGGTCTCTGTTACTGGTTCCTAACACAGGAATTTCCTGATAGAAATGCCAAGGTCATCTTTTGCATTAATATTTGGTCTTTTCTCTCAGTTTCTGACATATACAGCTCCTAAATCTCTTGGAAATTCCTGGGTGATAGGAATATCTTTTTGTTCTACTAAGATAGTTCTTGGTGGTATCTGGATAGTTTTATTTATTTATTTATTTATTTATTTATTTATTTATTCTTGTTTCAGAACTTTTGTTTATTTATTTTTATGGCCGGCTCAGCCTGCCCTGAGGGCAGGGCTGGCACAGCATGTGGTGCCAGGGATTGAACCACAGTCCCTGCAGCTGCCTAAGCTTCCCTTAGCAGGCTCTTTAGACCATTGAGCCATCCTGCCAGGCCCCATATCTGGATAGTTTTAGAATGGAGGCTACCACCAGAAAGTCTGAGCAATAATTAGAAGCTTAGAACTTTCATCTCTAACTCCACATCTTCCAGGGAGGGCATGGAGGTTGAATTAATAATCAGTCATGCGCATCAGATTAAGTCTACCAAAAATCCCCACAAAGAGGTTTGGAGAACTTTTGTGATTGGTAAACCCATGGTGCACTGGGGTGTGGGTGAGGGACAGAGAAGTGCTGTGCTGTTCATAGGTACCTGGCCCTGACTCATCCGTCTTCATCTCTTACTTATCTATACTTTTTGCAGTAAACCAGTAAGTATAAGTAAATTCCTACATCCCTAAAGAGAGTGTGAGAGGTCTCTGATTAACACATCCAGAAACACTGAATGTTGTACCATTTGAATTGGAGGTCCTCTGGTGGGACTGAGGCTTGATTTGGGCATCTTCTCTATTTCAGAAGAAACTGAAAGGCTTAGTGGCCTGCCTGATGTCACATAGCAAATAAGTAAATGACAAAGTCTACGTTTAAACCCAGAGCTCATTACCTTAGTCTACCACCAGGATGACTTTGACCTGATCTCCCTGATGAGAGTTGTTTTTTTACAGTGTTATTCGTCACACTACCTGAGCTTCTTGAGAAAAAGGGCATTTCTAGCTTACCTTTTGTATATTTAATCCTAGCACAAGGCGGCATGGTCAGTAGTCAGGATATATTTAAGACATTCAAGCAAGAACTTTTATCCACAGTATTCTGCAGGGCAGGGTTCTGTGTCATCAGGCTATGCCCCCTGGGCATTATAGGGTGATGAGCACCATTCCTGGTCTGTATTTACTGGATACCAGTAATATATCTCTCACGCCCCTGTTAGCAAAACTGAAAATTATTACCAGCAGCTCGATGGGAGGAGAAATTCCCCTGGTTAAGAATGCTGGTTGTGAGGGCCAGGAGATAGCTCTGTGGAATAATGCTTGCCTGGAAAGGACAAGGTTCTGAGTTAGATCCCTGGTACCACTAAAAAAAAAAAAAAAAAAAAAGAAAGAAGAAAAAAGGCTACCATAAAGAAATCAACCAACAATTCTCGAAAGCAGTGTGGAGACTCCTTTAAAAACTAGAAGTGGAAATCCCATTCAATCCAGCTATAACCCTACTGGGAATTTTCCCAGAAGAACTGAAAACATCCTATCATATTGATATCTGTGCACCTATATTCATAACAGCACAATTTGTGATATCCAAATCTTGGAAACAACCAAAATGCCCATCATCTGAAGAATGGTTGAAAAGGATGTGGTTTTTTTATATAATGGAATATTACTCAGCTATGAAGAATGATAAACTAGAAACCTTCATATATAAGTGGATGTATCTTGAAGATATACAAGAGTAGCCAGTGTTTTGGCCCTAGCCCTTCAAGATCAGTGATAATTCAGGACATAAGAAAACCTGTGCTGTAACATCCTATAACTCAGTGGTTTCCCAAATTTTCTGTTTAAGGAGATTATGGGACCAGAGACGAAAGGGATAGATGATGTAAAGTGTGCCAAAGGAGAGTCACCTACAGAGAAAACATTCTCTCAGGCTTTCACAGAGATCAAACTGGTGAAGCAATGGCTGATGCTGACAACAGTTGTACAAAGCACTGCACATGGTTTCAGAGTAAATCCTCAGGGGATTTGATTGACCTTGGGAGATACAAAAGTTACATGTTTTCTCATACAGTTCTTGCTTTAACTTGTCCTTAACCATCAAGCAGAAAAATTTAATCACGAGGCATAAAACGTAAAGCTAGATTAGTATGCTGAGCTATAAAAGACTTAAATCACAGCTTCTGACAATGCCAGTTCTGCCAATAATCCATTGCAGTTATGGGATACTGGACTATGTTTACAACTGTTTTCTCTTAGTTCAATGAGAAGGATTTTTTCCAACAGCAATGATTAGAAAGTATATAAGTGCATGGTTTTGCTTCTGTCATGTTTCCTATCTTTTCTGACTGCAGTCACTCGTTGTTTAATGCTTAAGTCCTTGGTTTTCATTCAGCTGTGTTATGCCTTTCCCTTTTTAGTTCTTCTTTTGAGTTCTTATACTAGGGAGACTATACAATATTTATACATGCAAGTCTGGTTTATTTCACTTATGAGTATATCTTTAAGATACACACACTTATATATAAAGCCTTCTGGTTTATCATTCCTTAGAGCTGAATAATATTCCATTGTATAAAAAACCACATCTTTTTCAACCATCCTTCAGATGATGGGCATTTTGGTCGTTTCCAAGATTTGGCTATCACAAATTGTGCTGCTATCATAGGTGCACAGATATCACTATGATGTGATGTTTTTGGTTTTTCTGGGAAAATTCCCAGTAGGGTTATAGCTGGATTGAATGGGATTTCCAGTTCTAGTTTTTTGAGGGCTCTCCACACTGCTCTACATAATGGTTGCACCGGTCTGCCTTCCCACCAGCAGTGAATAACGGTTCCTTTTACCCCACAGCCTCTCCTGCATTTGGTGTTGGCTGATTTCTTTATGATAGCTATCTTTCTGGGGTGAGATGGTATCTAAGTGTTGTTTTAATTTACATTTGATGAATGGCTAGTAAGGTGGAGCATTTCTTCATGTATTTATAGGCTTATTGAATTCCTTTATCTGAGAAGTGTGTGTTCATCTCTCATGCCCTTTTCTGGATTGGGTCTTTGAATTTTGGGATGTTTTTTAGTGTTTTGTAAATTCTAGATAGAGATCTTTGTCTGAATACATATGAGTTAAAATCTTTTTGTAATTTGTGAGTTGTCTTTTTACTCTGTTGGTAATTTCTTTTGAGGTGCAAAAACTTAGCTGCAGGAGGTCTCAGTTGTTAATTCCTTTAACTGTTAAGCGCACATTTTGATTTTTGTCCATGAACTCTTTGCCTCCCACGATGTCTTCGAGATTTACTCCCACTTTCTCTTCCAGGAGATTTAGTGTTTGTCTTTTAATACTTAGATCTTTAATATATTTGACTTCAGTTTAGTGCACTGGGTCAAGTTTTAGTTTTTGGCATGTAGAGAGCTAGTTTTTCCAGCACCACTTGTTAAAGAGGTTGTCTTTCCTCCAATAAACATGTTTGGCCCCTTTGTCTAAGATAAGGCTGGTTGAGTGTGTTTGTATTTGCTTCTACATCCTCTCATCTATTCCATTCATCCTCAGTTCTATTTGTTGTTGTTGTTATTGTTGTTAGCTCTGTAGTATAACTTTAGGTCAGGAGTTGTAATGCTGCCTGCCTTATCTTTGTTGTTTAGTACTGTCTTTATAATTCTAGGTCTTTTCTAGTTCAAAATAAAGTTTAGGAATGATTTCTCCAGGTTTGTGTGAGGTATGTTGATGGTATTTTGATATGGATTGCATTAAGTCTGTAGAAAAATTTTGGGAGGATGGCTATCTTTACAATGTTGGTTCTTCCTATCCAGAAGCGCAGAATATGTTTCCATTTTGTGAAATATTCTAGGATGTCTTTTTTCAGAGTATTGTAGTTTTCATTGAATAGATCTTCTACTTCTTTAGTTAGGCTAATTGCTAAGTATTTCAAGTTTCTTGGTGCTATTGTAAAAGGTGTTGTTTCTCTAATTTCTCTCTCACTGTTTTTGTTATATGTGTACATAGTAATGCTATTGACTTTTATATATTGACTTTGTATCCTGCTATGCTGCTGAATTTGTGTATTAATTCCAAATTTATTTTGTAATTAGTTCCAGTTGAAAACTTCTTTCTATCTCATGTGGCTGTCTCTTCATTGTCATCCTTCAAGTTTCAATTTAAATACTTCTCCCCCAGTAATCTTTTGCTATGTCCCTGAGGAACATGAGCTCAGCCACCACTACCAGTAACCTCCATTCCATCAACACACCATGACTGCATAATTATTTTTGTGATTTGCTGTCTAACTTCTGGCTCTTTTTCCTGTGATCCCCACACACAGTCCTTTATAGTGTTTCTTTTCCTCACAGCCAGGCTTTACATTAGATGTTATTGGCCCTACGTCATATGTGAGAAAGTTGGAAGAATTGCCCAAGTCTAATAACATACCAGGTAGTCAAGTTCAAACTTAGCTCTGGGTCTGCCTCTTTCCAGAAGCTTTGGCCTTTTCATCATAGCACACAGCATCCTAAAGTACCTGTTTGTTTGCGAGATAAGTATCACTAGGAATTGGCACCCTCCTTCTTTTGTTTGTACAAATCAGAGTGCTTCACACATTCTTCAGAAACAGCCAGTGTATTATAGATATTTAGTCATGTTATAGATTTAAAAAAAAATGGCTACCTCCATGTTGGCTGTGTTTCTAACCCAGAAGGATGTTTTAGTGTCAGTTATCTAGAGTGTCAATATTAACACCTGTTCAGAGTGCCAAGTCCATCCCATAGCTTTCTTCCATGAGACAATCAAGACTCCTATTGGTTTCTTGCAAATGTGTTACAGTGGATGCAAAGCCAAAGGTTTTGCATTTGTTTGGTGTCTACCAGTTAATTGCTTAAATAGTAACTTTAATATTGGTTGTTCTGATTTTTTTTTTTTTTAATTTTCTTTTTGTGTGTGTCTTTTTGAGACAGGGTCTCGCTGTACAGTGCAGGCTGGCCTTGAGCTCAGTTTTGTAGCCCAGGCTGGTCTCAAACTCTCACCGATCCTCCCACCTCAGCCTCCCGAGTGCTGGCATTACAGGCGTGCGCCACCACGCCTGGCTAGTTGTTCTGATTTTAATAAATACCATAATTTGGTAAGATTTATTCCAATCAATTGGCAAGCAGTTGGAAATTACTTTCACTCAAGATATATTTTTTTTTTTTTGGCTTACATTTAGAGGATTACATAGTCCACTGTGGATCTCTAGTAGGACCCAAAGCAACTTTCACATTTCATTTCTTCAGTACAGCTAGTTTAATTCATATTAAAGGAGGATATGATCTGCCTCCAGGCATGATTTAGATCTCCATATTTCTGTGTCTTTGTTTTAATCTTTGCCAATTTATGAATTATTCGTACTTCAATTTTTTTCTTACCTTCTCTTTTTGTTACCACTTGATGGCTCTAATGGACATTGCCCTTTTATTCATTGTTACTACATGAGAATTTCCATTTCTTGAGTGATACTTATTGACATCATTTCCATCACAGTTGTTGATGACACTGCTTTTTTTTCTCTCTCCAGTATTAACTCTGTGCGCTGGACCCCTTGCACAGAATTTACACTTCATGGCCACTTGCTAGATTTCAGCAGATTATATTAAATTAAATTAAAACTTAAAAGGAAATGTGTCTCTTTATTTAAATATGACCATAAATTAGATGCAACTGTCTTCATGAATTTGAAATTCTCAGAAGCATTATTAGTCTTCAGTACTATTTTTTGTTGATATAGAGGTAGGCTTTTCAATATATAAGTTATACAATTTTGTATCATAAAATACTAAGGAAACACAAAAAATCACTTGTGTGACCCCTCCCTTCCTTAAGACAGCTAGTTGCCCAGCCTGTTGAAAATAATGGTCTCATTCTTTAAAGTCATCATTGTCTTCTAGCCGTATAAATCAGGCAATTTTGCTTTAGTTAATCTAAATCCTCTCATACTGAAATTTATGTTCATTGTTTTCATAGAAATTAAAAACAGCTGCTGTTAACAGAAAATATTTCTCTTCCTAAAGCTGTTTATTCTATTCTTTCCTTCCCCAGGTGTAATTCTTCCTTCCATCAGACATTTTTTTCTTGTTCTCTATTTCTCAACCATTGAATACCCCTGTTGTTTTTGCAAACAAACAACAACAAACCTTTCCTTGGTATGATTAGTAAGTGTTGATTCCATATGTTGTGTATGTCATGTAATGAGTATCAGCTGACCTGTCAGGCTGGTGGGTAACTGGAATACATTGGCCTCATGTGATTCATTATGATACCATTTTAAGCCATTGACCATTCCTATCTCATTTGCTCTAGTTGTTTAACTTGTAAGACATGATTTATTCTTGTAAATTGCTTTGCAAGGTTCAAAAGAATCAGAAATGGTGCACCAGAGAAACAGAGTGCATTTAGGCTATGTACTTTTCCCCACAGATCTGTTTTATAGATAAGTCTTACAAGGATGCTTAATTGGAAAAACACATGCTAATTTTCATGGAGATAAAAAAGGAACATGTTAGTGCACTTTTACATTTTCATATGGCTTTTTACTTAAGAAACCCCACAGACTAGTTTTTACTAGTTGTTAAAAAAAAGGATATGAAGCAGGCAGCTTCTCTATTTTGATTTACTCTTCAGTAGACACTGATCTTTTTTCCTTATGTTTTCGTTTTTACTATGAACTTATTTAGTATATGGGAAGGTAAGCTCTAGTTCACCATCAAAAGCAGATGCTTATGTAAGAATAAAATAGTTATGTGTATATATGGTAGAAGGTTGAAGAAGACACCAGCCAAAACTACTAATTTAAGCATGTTACACACCTATGTATCTGCCAAACATCAAAGACCAAGAAACAGAATGTGCTATTTCTGCTTCTGCATGCAGTCTGGTATGGGAGAGACAAAGACCATTTAGCAGCAGGTCTTCGTGTGTTCCTTGTTCTGGAGGCATGGACACATAGTGAGGGGTCCCAGAGCACAGCCTAAGGTGAATTCCTAAAAGAACTATGCCAAGACTGAAATTTGCCAAGAGGAAGGAAGGCCACGGTGTTTCAGATGGGCATGACCAAGTGCAGGGTGTGACAGTGTGAGGGCAACTGGGCCTCTGCTCGGTATGATTAGTAAGTGATTGTTGATTACAGGTGTACACAGAAATATGTCACATATCATGAGCATCAGTTGAGTATCAGTATCCTGAGTATCAAGAGTAGATAAACCATGGGCCCCCATGTAGCATTAATCCTAGATTGCCTGGGAGGTACAACTTTTCTGGTTGTCTGTCTGTCTGTCTGTCTGTCTGTCTGTCTATTCCCCCCCCCCCCGTGTGCCCTGGGGTGGGGCTGGCACAGCATGTGGTGCCAGGAATCAAACTTCAGTTTCTGCGGTTGCCTAAGCTTGCCTAAGCAGGTGCTTTAGATCGCTGAGCCATCTTGCTGGCCCCTCTGGTACTTTTAAAATTAAAGTTCCTGAACTTGCAAGCAGTTTAGCCTCTGCCTTCTTATAAAGAGTTGTGTATGTGATTAGTAAGTGACTGTTGATTTCAGGTGTACATGGAAATATATCATATTTGTCATTAATATCATGACAACCTTGCATTGCTTTCTGTGTCTTTTCATGTATGTGCATATTCTCATCTGTTTCTAAGCTATTCAAGGGAAGATTTTCCTGTCTCTGAAGACTCTCCCAGATATGCTTTAGAGTTGTTAGGTCATTGTTTGAGTGGAGAGAACTTTGAGAGATTTGGCTTTCAAAGTCCTATGTGAGGAGGGCATAGTTTGAGTTTGAGCCTGGTTTTCAAGTTCAGAACATTAATCAAAAACCGGATCTTCAGCTGACCAGATAGCTCAGTGGATTAAAGTGACTGCTTAGGCAGATTCAGGGACCAGGATTTGATCCCCAGCTCCACATGCTCTGCCCCTTGGGCACTCTAAAAGGGCAACTGAGACTGGGTGTGGTGGTGCATGCCTGTACTTCCAGTGCTTGGGAGGCTATAAACAGGGGAACCATTACAAGTCTGATCTGTGTAGTGAGACTCTATAGACCCTGTACTAAATACAAAACAAAACAACAACAGAAAAATGGATGTTCAACAGTTTCATGTTGAGTTGAGCAAAGCTGAGTTGGGTTGTTTATGTCTTATTTCATTTTGTTCAGATCAAAGTCATCAGATGAGACCTAAACATCCATCCCATTTCTCTGCAGTGTCCCAAACAGTGTCTTAAAGGAAGTTTTCATTTGAACAATTCCCTTTCATTTTTTTTTTTTTTCACATCAGAAACACCTAACAGACTTTGTTTTGTTTTGTTTTAATCTGGTACTGGAGATTGAATTCAGGATCTTGCCCTTTCCGGGCAAGCACTTATTATATTGAGCTATCTCCCTGGCCCCAGATGTTGGTTTTGATGTTGATAGAATAATGAGAAGAAAAATAGCTTTTTGTTAGGCATGTGATATGTAAATTAACAAATAACCTTAGATTGGCACTTAATCTTTTGATGAATTTCTGAGAGAAGCACTGTTTTCCTTAACAGAAGAAAATGACAGTGGGGAGATGATGGCATCATTTTCTAACCCCAACCTGAATTCTGCCCATGTTGAGTATGTTTCATTTCATAACACGTTCAATATGTTTTCTCTCATAAAATGAAAAATCTGAGAGTCTTTCAGAGATCAATTACTCTATTTCCCATCTGCAGAGGCAGAATCAACCTTAAATGGAGTGGAATACATTGCAACCCTGCTTGAAATATATGCTCCATAACCTCTGTCTATGTGCTGAACTCTTTTGTATGCCAGAACTCTCAGTGTAAGCTGTGACTCTGCAGGGAACTATGTTTTAGGGCTACTTTTGTGGGGCTTTTTTTCCATCTCTTTTGCTTTTTTTTTTTTTTAATTAATTTTTTTTCTTGTTTCAGAACCTTTGTTTGTTTATTCACTCATTTTTATGGCCGTCTCAGCCCACCCCGAGGGCAGGGCTGGCGCAGCATGTGGTGCCGGGGATCGAACCGTGGCCCCTGCAGCCACCAAACTTTCCTATGCAGGTGCTTTATACCACTGAGCCATCCCGCCGGGGCCCCTCTTTTGCTTTTTGCTTTTATTTTCCTTCATTTCTTAGGGACAGTTTAACAACTATGAAAACTTCAGGTTTGTACCGTTCTTGTAGTTTACCAACTCTGTCTTTCAAAGTTTTACTTCCTTTGTTTGGAAGGTTTTGTTAAATTGCATCTAGAGTCTGTGACTGTCAGATTGATTCATAGTGCAATGCTAGGATTAAGGATTCTAGGATTAAGGGTGTGAGTGTTACCCACTCTGAGAGCAGGTAGCCTGGATACAATATAAGGAACAGAGAGAAGTTTGCTTCTTGATTGCTTTGCTACCTTCTGCCCTCCATGAGCTGTTTTTCCTCTCTGATGCCTGTCTGCCATGCCTCTGAGCCTTGCAGCCAGCTGATGATAGTTTGGAACTTATACAAACTGAATTGAATAAACCTTTTTCCTTTTAACTTTGGATGTCATGTCCTTGGTCTCAGTGGTGAAAAATTAACCAAAAAGCTGAACTGTACTATGCTGAGCTATATAGTGTAGTATATTTGCTACTATTAAGAGTGTCTATCAAAATAAGTGAAGCTTACCAGGAAAATATTTGTTTTGTAATTTGTTTATGCTCTTATTTATACTGAAGAACAGTCATTTAAAAAAAACACTTCTATTCTCAATGAATTAAGACAAAGTAGCTGTATATCTATCTTAATACTTGTGTGTATGCACACACACACATACATATATTTATATGTTTTTTTTTCTTTTTAAAGTTTCCAATGCTAGGAGAAAATATACCATTTCTTATAAGTAGATTAGATACCGAGATACAGTATGAATCATAAAACAAAAAGTATAATTAAACAATATTCAGAAAATTAATTAAATATTAATTAAAATTAAATTAAATATTTCAAAACAATATTCCCAAATTTAAAGCAAATCATGAGTGCAAGTTAGAGGACAGAATGTTGTGTATCATGTGTACAAATCTGTAATCAATTCAGAGTACTCACATAGTATTTGAATAGGTTCATATATACAAATATATCAACTAAGGAAAAAGTTTCCATGGTAGTAAAGAATTAGTAAGAATAAAACAACATAAATACTGGAAGGGCAAATATATGACCAGAACTTCTAACCATGTGGGAATAGGATATTGCACAAACTTATAGTATGTCGTGAATACAGACAGTGTCCTTGATGCATACTGGTGGCCAGGTGTCACTTGTGGGACTGAGCTACTGGTATTTCCTTAATACCCACCCTGTAGAACCAGACAGAATCATGACCCATAGGGTGCAGGAAAAGTCTTATTTGTAACATATGTTGATGAACATATTCTGCTGCTGTATGCAAAAGAATAGTTGAAAGACTGCTTTTGTACGCCTGTTTTATTTTATGTTATTTTATGTTATGTTATGTTATGTTATTTTATGTTATGTTATGTTATGTTATGTTATGTTATTTTTTGAAGAACCAGGAATCGAACTCAGGCCCTTGCACTTGCCAGGCAAGCACTTGTACCCTTGAGATATCTCCACAGCCCTATTGTATACCTCTTTTTCTCCTATGTTTGATTGTTTGCCCTGTTTGGATATGTTCTTTCCATTCTCCTTCATGGAGTTGTGTGATCTTTTGGTCCCTCTCTAGAATATCTTTTAGTAAACTGTGCAGGGTTGGCTTTGTCATCATGAAATTCTTCAGTTGTTCTTTGTCCTGGAAGTATTTCACTTCTCCATTGAACTTGATAGAGAGTTTTGCAGGGTATAGCAGTCTGGGCTGGAATTTCTTTTCTTACAAGACTTGAAGTACTTTGTTCTATGCTCTTCTTGACTTGATAGTTTGTAAATAGGAATCTGCCATTATTCTAATGTATTTTCCTTTAAATGTGATCTGTTTCTTTTCTCTAGTGACTTTTAGTATATTGTTTCTGTTCTGAATTTCTGGAATCTTGATTATTATATGTCTGGGTATGGTTTTAATTGGGTTGATGTTATTAGTAGCTCTATATGATTTGATTACCTGAATGTCAAATTATTTTCCCATATTTGGGAAGTTTTCTGCTATTAATTCTGCCTATATTCTTTTTTTAAAGTTTTTTGTTTTATTTATTTAATTAATTAATTTATTTTTTTGCAGTACTGGGGATTAAACTCAGGACCTTGTGCTTGCTAGCCAAGTGCTTATTCTACTGAACCATTTCCCCAGCCCATGCCTATATGTTTTGTTTTGTTTTTTTGGGGTTTTTTTTTTTTTTTTTTTTTTTTTTTTTTTTTTTTTTTTTTTTTTTTTTTTTTTTTTTTTTTTTTTTTTTTTTTTTTTTTTTTTTTTTTTTTTTTTT
>PVJA010023347.1:0-10975 GCA_004027025.1 Myocastor coypus | reverse complement strand
CTTCATACATTCTATTATATTCCTATATTGCTTATTCAAGGATTCCATCATTTTTCTATTCTTCTCTATTTTTTTTATCAGTGTCTTCTTTAGAAACACTTAGTACTTTTTTATTATAGGTATTATTTCTTATTTTACTTCAGAAATTATTTCTGATCTGATTTCCTCAATACCTTTTTGCAGTTGTTTACTTTGGATGCTATTATTTCAGAGTTTTCAGGTGTGTGATTTCTAATTTCTTCTCTGCTATTATCTCCTATATTTGTTCTGAGTAGGCTTGGGGCCCAACAGTGCATTTTGCTCCTTCTCTTTGTCATTTTGTATAACCCTGCCTTCTGTCCTTTGCTGTAGAGCTTTGGTAGAGTTCTTACCTTAGCACCAGGTCTGGATCTACCAAGTTCAGACTTGTCCAGGTGAGTGTGGCTTTGGTCTGGCTGCTGAGCTCCACTTCTTCCTGCTGCAGCCCTTGGAGGTGAACCTGCTGTGCCACTCTGGCAAGATATTCTTCTCCTGGATCAGCTGGATAAGTCCTGCCTCTAGTCTCTTTGCAAGGAATTCTGGGGCAGTTTTCCACACTGGGCCTGTCTGACGAATGAAGTTCCACTCACACGCCAGGCTTTGTTGCTGGGTGAATGAGTTTCTGATGGGCCCAGGTGGTCTCACTCACACACAGGGCCTGGTTGGTGGGTCTAATGAATTTCTGGTGGGCCCAGGAGATCTACTTCACACACTGGGTCTGGTTGCTGGTTCAAATGAGTTTCCAGCAGGCCCAGGGCAGTCTCACTCATGTGCCGGGGCTAGTTGCTAGGTTCAGTATATACTGGAGAACATCCTGTAGCAGATTTTTTGTTGTTGTTGTGTGCTCTAGAGGACAGAAATTAATCATGAAGTGGCCTAATAGCCAAATAATTGAAGTTCACTGGGCCAGTTGGCAGGTGCTATATGAATCTGCCCCTTTCTTGTCCTTGGCTAGGAATTTTACATTATCTTATCAAGGCAGAGGAGCTTTAAATGCCCATATATTAAGATAACTTTTTTTCTTCCCTCTACCCAACTAGTTGTTATAGAATAATTTTGCTGTTTTCTGTCTTGTCTGTAGTGTTATGTGCCAAACTTGTTTATATGTACATTTTAAGTAGCTTTGAATCCACTCAGAGATAAACTTTATAAATGGCAGGTCTGTGATGCCATTAGGAATAAAGATATTTGGAAGATAGGAATTATACAATTACCACTATTTACCCTATCAATATATAATGTGTTGCCCTATAAAAGGATAGAACAGAATAAATTGACACTGGTCAAGGTATGTTTATATTCAAGCCTATAAAATATTTTCAATGGGGAAAATCTCCTCTGGATCAGACTGAATAGGTGGTTATGTCTTTAATCTTCATACAAGGATTACATTGGTTCAAAGCTATCATTAAGAAGAGCTCTGTCTCAGTATCTGTAACCAGATACATACCAGGGCAGACTTTGCAGAAGCCGGAACTAAGGGTGGGATCCTGAAGGGAGAACTGAGAGAACTAGAGGGTGGGCAAATGATGAATCCTCAGAGCTTCAGAGATGAAGCCTTCAGTCCAGAAGGGCAGGGGAAGCCTGAAATCATGGTTTTGGTGGCCCCAACTGGCGGAATGGAGAAGGAACTAGAACAAAAAATAGAACACCCTAGGACCTGTGTGGGTGGTCTGAGGGTGTTACCTTAACAAGGCAGCCCACTTTTAAGTTAGGCTAGCTTTTGGGTCTGCTTTTGGAAACTGGAGTAGCCAGAGTCTCAATGGGACCTATAATTGTGTTTTTTGTGGAAGAGTAACACAGATCTATGTGCTGCAGATGTCCTATAGAATGTTGTACTGATACTGCATAGCATTTTTTTAGACACTTAGTAAAACTTTGTGTCTTTCCTTCTTTCACAACTCTGTGAGGGAAGTGATAGCATCTGAAGAGTTTCATAAAGATCTTTTTCAGCAGGAGGGGGAAAAAGAAGTACATGACTGGCTCTCGTGTTCCTTTTCTCCTTAGGGGGGACTCTCAGCCTGGAGGTTAGCACCACAGGCTCTGAGTCTCACTTGCAGCTCTTATACCTGCAAATGAGAGTCTGCACTTGTTAAATGTATGCTTTTTTCTCTCTTTGTTTGCACCTGATTCCTCTCCCTCCTGTTCCCAGGCAAATAACATCTATCTTGCCCACAGAGCCTTTCTTTAGCTGTCTTACTACCCAGCTGCCTACCTTGAGCTCAGAGTATCTTGGAATCAGCTTTGTTTTCTCATGATTATTTTCTGTTGTTGCCTCTCACTGACTTTTGACTACTTATAGCTGAACCCTTAGAATGAGTCTTAAGTTTTACATCTCCTTGGAGGATGTCATGTTTGTCCTGAACCCTTGCTTGTGGTCTCTACCTGCTCTTACATTAACTTTCACCAACACATCCTCACAGAAAACCTAAGGCAGTCATTTTATTGTGCTTTGGGGCTCTTTATCATATAATCTGCTCATCTGTCTTTAGTTTTTATTTATTTATGTATTGATATTTTATTAAAAAAAGATAAAACATGATTATAAAAATATGTAATACAACCATTGTTAAAGTTTTGTTGTTTTGAAATTCTGTACTATATGTACTCTTGCTTGTTATTCTTTTTGTATTTTTGTTTCTGCTATTTTTACTCAACTGATAGCAGCACATATCTTCCTTTTTAATGGACTAAGAGACACTAATAGTATAACTGACTTAAATTTACCCTTTTCCTTATTGCCCTTTCTCCTTTTACCCACCTTTCCTTATTCTTTTTGAACAATTTCTTCCCATTTTAAAATATCTATTATACATTTTAGATAATTTTTTTTTTTTTTTTTTTTTTTTTTTTTTTTTTTTTTTTTTTTTTTTTTTTTTTTTTTTTTTTTTTTTTTTTTTTTTTGCTTTTTGAGACAGGGTCTCACTGCGCAGTTCAGGCTGGCCTTGAGCTCACTTTTGTAGCCCAGGCTGGTCTTGAACTCGCACTGATCCTCCTGCCTCAGCCTCCCGAGTGCTGGGATTACAGACGTGCGCCAGCACGCCCAACTACATTTTAGATCTTATTTATTTACTCTTTCAGTTTCTGACACCAGGCCAACAATACAGTGGTTACTCATGTGAGTTTAGTTTATTTCACTCATAAATGTGGGCTCAAGTTGCATGACCTATATAACCTATAATAGTATCCAGTTTAGTCTTCTTTATGGCTCAGAAGTACTACATTGTATAAAAAGACCACATATTTTTTTATTCATTTCTCGGTTAAGGGGCATTTGGGGTGTTTCCAGATTTAACAATTATGCCGTTATAATGGGTGCACATAATTCTTTTGTGCAAGTTGTACCCATCTACAAGAAAGGTTCCTTTTCCCCACAGCTCTGCCAGCATTGGTTATTGGTTGACCTCTTGATGATAGCCATTCCTCTGGGGGTGAGATGGAATCTCAGTATAGTTTTAATTTGCATCTCTCAAATGATCAATGATGTTGAACATTTTTTCATATATTTATTAGCTATTTGTATTTCTTTATATAAGAAAATGTATATTCATCTCAAATGTCTATTTTCAGATTGGATCTAGATAGAAGTCATTTGTCTGAGGGACAATGGGTTTTTTTTTTTTTCCCCCACTCTGTGGGTTGTCATTTCACTCTGTTAGTTATTTCTTTTGCTATGCAAAAGCTTTTTAATGAGATTCTGGTTGTTAACTATTTGAGGTATTTTCAGTGCAGTCTTTATTGTTACACTGTCTTCTTTATTTAGAAGAGGAACTAGGCAAGATAAACACAGGGAAAGCAAATGCTACCTCATAATTACCAGTCTTTCTTTCATACATCCTAATTGGCCTTTCCAGTATTGTAAATACCTTTTCTTCTGTTGACCTTGAAAAGCATACATTTAACAAGTGCAGACTCAAATTGATCAAGTCAGGTTTGAACTTCTGTCCTGCTACTTTCTACTGGTATGGCTTTCAGTGAGTTACCTGACCTTTCTAAGTCTTGATGTCTTTGATATCACATGGGGATATGACAGTATCCTGGTAAATTTGCTGTGATACTCAGGAATCTGTGCAGTGCCTCAGTAAGAGGTAATTTTCTCTTCTTCTCATATTTTTCTTCTTTCTCTCCAATTACCTCTATTAACTGTTAGTGATATTTTTCTTGGAACAAGTCCAAATACATGGATCCAGGTCCTTTGCCAAGTTCTTGAAGTATCTTTGGTGGCAACTTTAGGATCTTCTGGTTTTTTCTTAGATCTCTTTCTAGGGGGCATTGGGAAACTCCCATCCCTTGATATTTATTTAGTTCTTTCATGCTGCCCATATTGTCATGTTCACATTTGAACTATGTTATCAGCAAGTCTAACTGTAAAGGCAATTTAATATTACCATATGTTGCACCACTGTGTGTAATATTTTGGTCTGTCATGAGCCTGTCGCAAGCCTTGATAAAGTGCAGAACCAAAAATAAAAAGTCCAAAACCTGACTGACAGGTCTTTAACAGAAGCAACTCCAGTTGGTGCACTGGTTATTTCTTCAGAAATAAGGCTGTCTTCATTTTTTTGTTAATATAAATAACAATCCAGTCTGAGCTATTATATTTCCCAGTGAATATACTTTCAGCATTGGTAACACAGTCTGTTGCATGTTGTGGAAGTACAGAGCCACCATTGGCCTGTAGTGTACCAAAGACTGCAACCAGGAATATCTTGGTAATTTATCCACACTGTTAACTCTGATTATTCTGTTATTCACCAGCTTGTTCAATTACGACTCTCCAGATTCTTCATTCCTCAGAGTGAGCACAAAAGGTTTCTCCTGGAAGTGGGGGCCTGGCCATATCAATGCAGTGAGCTGTGTATAAATAATGCAGCAGGGTTGACTTCATTTTCTTGAAACTCTGGAGAAGTACATGAATAATCAAGTGCATACCCAGCAGACTTGTGCTCTTTATGTGTTGCGTGCCTTGCTCAGAGCAAATCAAGATTGCTGGAAGTTGCCTTTGTTATCACTTAGGCTCTTGCATATTATTTTAGTGTGGATGGGGTCTTTGTGACCCTTTTATTTCCTTTAGCGTTTGTAGTCTTTTGTTTATGTAATAAAACTCCAGTATGTAACCAAAGGACCTTAGAAACATATCTTGAATGAATATTTTAAAGGATAAAGATAGTACTAATTATAGCAGTTACTACTTGTGTATTATAAAAAAAATTAGCTTCACTTGTATTGCCTCTTTGTAATGTTCCTATGACTAGAGTGATCTAGGTTGGCTATATTTCTGTACTCTCTGATCTCCTACTTGGCTTTTTTTTTTTTTTTTTTTTTTTTTTTTTTTTTTTTTTTTTTTTTTTTTTTTTTTTTTTTTTTTTTTTTTTTTTTTTTTTTTTTTTTTTTTTTTTTTTTTTCATTTGTTTGTTTTATCTTTGTTCAGGGATATTTTGTTTTTGTTTTTATGGTCTGGTCAGATTCTCTCAAAACGTGCAGTAAACTTATCAGAAAAATATCTAAGAATTGAGTTTGGAAAGGAGCTGAAGGACTGACCTGCAAAAGGCAGATCTTTGCTGACTGTGTTTTGTCAAGGTGATCTACTATTAGCTGCGTCATGTGTTTTTCTCTCTTGGAGTTGGTACTTAGAGCTAGTATTGCAACTGCTCCTAGATCTCACAGGGTGTAATTCCTTCCTGAATGTACTTTGCATCTTTCTTTCTCCTGTGATAAATTGCTGAGGTACAACACATTCATACATGTCATATAGAAGTGTCCTTGACCATTGATTCTCTCTCTCTCTTTTTTTGTCTTTTTGGGACAGGTTCTCACTATGCAGTTCACCCTGGCCTTGACCTCACTGTTGTAGCCCAGGCTGGTCTTGAACTTGCACTGATCCTCCTGATTTAGCCTCCTCCCAAGTGCTAGGATTACAGGCGTGAGCCACCATGCCCATCTCATTTTTTCAGATTAAATTAGTTTGTGTCTTGTGTAGAGTATTTATGCCATATGTATTCATAATGTTAAAGTGATTTTTGTTTCTTTCCAAGTCTCACTTGACTTTTGTTATATGTTTAGCTATATAAATACAGCAGAGACATTTTTTTTCTAGGTTCTGAAATAGTTTGAACAAAACTATCAAATGTTACAGCTCCCTACTACAACTATGTGAGATTGAACTTTTATTTGATTGGTGTTTCTTAACTATTAAGTTCTTTAATGGTAATAAACTTAACATTTACTAGTAAGTTACATTTTTCTAGTCAGCTGTTCATCTATATTCCCAGATTACTATCATAAGGTTGCTGATGTTATCCTTTTGTTTCTTCCTGTTATTGTCTGATTTGTCAATGGTTATGATCTTTGTTTCTTTTATCTTAACTTGTTATTTTTGCATTCCTATTTTTTTCTCAATTTTGCCAGAAGTTTTGTCACTGTTGTTTGTTTTCTTTTGTTAGATATGTGTTTTGACTCGCATGATTAACTGAGTTTTATCTTGACGTTTCATATATATATATTTTAATGTGTTTTTATTTTTACTACCCCTTTTAAGTCTTTCCTTCATTTTAATCTCTTACTGTTTTTCAGTTTCCTAAGATGACTGTCTAGGTTATTTCTTCTTCAGTAAAAGCTTGTAAAATTCTACAGTTCTTTAAACTATCATTCAAATCATACAGTATTTGCTTATAAAACATTTCGCTTTCCCTACTCCTACATGGTTGTCCAGAGTTAAGGCTTTAAAAAAAAAAATAACTGCACGCTTTTTAATGCCACAGTAGCAGTAATGATAATTATTCTTATAGTTTACATAGCTCTTCAAATTCTGATAGCGTAAGAAAAGCTTAAAATTATCTTCTTCCAGGTGTTTTTTTTTTTATTTTTAGAAGTTTTTGTTTTATATCTTCTCTACTAGATTGTTTGGTTCATGGAATAACATGAGTGTTATTATTCTTTTATAAAGTTTTGTCATTGTAGAACACTTTTCTTTGTCTGGTTTAAAGTTTTTGATCTTTCATGCTGCTTCGATTTTATATTGTCACATTTATATATTGCTATATTTTTATTATCTTTTAAAAAGAATAGCTTGTTTAAAATGTGGTTGTTCTTATTTTTAAGTTGGTTTTAAAATACAACTCCTTTGGATATAATATTGAAATAATTGATTTTATTTTGTCCATCTTATTTTTGTTTTTTATTTATATTACTTTCCTTTTTGTTTCCCTTTTTATTTTGCTTGGTTAACTTTATTGGCTTGTTAATTTTACTTTCTTTCCTTTTACTTTTTATATCTGTTGATGATTCCCCTAGTGATTACTGTATCATTTGTTAAACATATGAATTCCAATATCATTTTTTCTGTGTATTCCGGTATGGTTTGACTATGTCCTTCTGAGATCACATGTTGAAACTTTAGTCCGCAAGGCAGCAGTGTTAAGGAGATGAAGTATAGTAAGAGGCAGACAGGTTATATGGGCTCTGCTTTCATGAACAGATAAAATGTGATACATGAAAGCTAAAGAGAGAATGAATGGCTATAAGTATATGTCAGGGTTTATTAGTAGCTAGAGTCTTTGTTTTCTTGTGTATTGAGATAGTTACTCTGAATGAGCTAGTATTTAGCTGTGTTTTCTCTCAAGCATTGTCTTTAGAAAACATGCGTGGAAAGTTTGTTTATTAAATCCTTTTATTTTGAAAATTTGAAACATCTTTCTTTTTCTCCTTGATACCTGAACAATTTTGTTTGGGCATACAATTCTTGAATCAGTTTTCCTTAAGTGTCTGTACATTATTCCATTATCTTGTATATTTCGGAGTTGTAGATGAGAATTCCTTAGTTGCACTGAATCTCTTGCCTTTGTAACTTTTCTTTCTGTCTAAAAGCTGTATGATTTTCTGTTTACTCGTGAAATTCAAGTATTTCCTTGATTGACTTGCTAGACTTGATGAGATTTTCAGTCTATTAACAAAGTCTAATTTCATCTCAGTCTATTTTAAAAATACTTAGTATTATATTCATTTACTTCTAATATTCCTCTTATCTGTTCTGTTTTTTTTTCTTTTCAAAAATTCTGAAATTCTTGCTATTTTTATGTTAAGAGTAAGGAACTGTGCGAAAGTCTCTTAGCCCTTCCCCCATTATTACTATATCTTTGAGTCTTTGTTCCTTATAGGAAGATTCTTAACTTGGTTGGTGTTCTAGAGCAGTGGAATTTGGATGCTGGATTTTTATCAGGGCCATTGATTTTTATTTTTAATTCCTTTGTGGCTAATTTAAGTTTTAAATTTAAAATCAAGATTAAAATCACTGTTCTTAGTTTCACAATGTCTTACTTGCATTCTTCTCTTCTTTTCTCATTGCTAGCATTGATCTTTTCTTCCAACATTTTAATCATTTCTAGTTAAGTAAGAACCTGCCTGTTATCAATCAGTGTCCTGTGTGATTTACCCTCAGATGAATTTGTCTTCCTAAGTTGCATAAAAGTTTTGTTCTGCATACTCATGGGTCTGTCTCTTCTGATCTTTATATAGATGTTTAAGTAGGCATTTGTTATTAACAAATCTGAAAGTAGTGAAAGGCATGATAATTCCTACCCAGATATTCTGGCTAGCAGTAACTAAAATAATCAACATGAAATGGACCATTCTCTCCTCTCAGAGCTTCCCTGGACAGCCAGAACATGTCCTTTTGGCCACTGATCTTGGAAATAAATTATCCGATAAAGCAGTTCCAGGCTGTCTGGGGCCCTGATGTCTAATTCTACTCCTACAACCTCCTGGCTAGGGAGAGACTGAAAATTGGGCAGATTGAAGACTGAAAGTTGGTTTGGCTTGTCTGAAGATAGAGATCTCTCTTGGGAGGATAGCTTGCCCAGTAAAATACTTTAGGGAATGTCAGAACTCTGGTCTTTAATAGAAGACTCAGCTTTACTCATCAACATGGTAAAAGAAGTCTTTTACTTTTTCTCCATCTAGAGAATTCCAGAGAACCTGTGGTTTCAGATGCATTCTCCAAAGCTTCCTAAATTTGTTACTTATAAAGCACATCCATACATCTATATTATCAAATTGTGTGATTTAAAGAGACTCAAATAAAATGGACTCTGGTAGGGGCCTGGTGGGATGGCTCAGTGGTCTAAAGCGCCTGCTTGGGAAAGTTTGGGCGGCTTCGGGGACCGTGGTTCGATCCCAGGCACCACATGCTGCGCCAGCCCTTCCCTTGGGGCGGGCTGAGCCAGCCATGAAAATGAATGAATAAACAAAACAAAGGTTCTGAAACAAGAAAAAATAAATAAATTTAAAAATAAATAAATAAAATGGACTCTGGTGATTTTTAGCAATCCATATGAAAGTAGAGTTTTCAGAGGTATGTGTATCTATAAAGTTTCTTGCCTCCTAAGTTTGATTATCATCCCTCAAGAACACTCTAGCCACTTATTCTAATATTCTGAGAAGAATGAGGCATGCCTATTCTTTCCCTTATTGGGGATGAAAATCTACTTGAACTAATTTACTTATACTGTGAAGGGCTCATTGCTTCCCAATAATCATTTCTTTAGTTCATGAGCGACTTCTGTAGTCTTTGGTCTTGTGGGTAATTGTAATCTGAGCTGGTGCCACTCACTAGAGTCTTACCTGTCTAATCCAAATTGATCAAAGACTATTTATGGATATCTTGTCCAGACTGGTTTTGGCTCCATATATCTGATCACCCTGGTTCAATTGGTGAGCTGGCTTTGCAAGATTTTGTCATGTCAGTGAAGCAAGCAGACAGAGGCACATAAAGCATGTTGAGGTTTAGACCAAGAACTAGCATGCAGTCACTTTTACTTCATTCTTTTGGCTAAATGCAGTCATGTATCAAAATGCAGCATAGAGCCAAGAAATAAGGCCCTTCTGACAATTCAGGGTTCAGGAGGAGGAGAGTGATACACTGTAACATTATCAGTGATGTTTAGTTCAGTACAGTGCTTACTCATTAGTAAGACAAAATGCGTGATACCCACAATTTAAAAGAGGAATTTTAGCTCATAGTTTTGATCCATGACTGGCTGTCCTCAGAGGGGCATTGTGGACAAAACATAACTCATGTTATGGTGACTACAAAGTAGAAATTGAAGAGAGCAGCTGGGAAAAAGAATGTTCCCTTCCAGCTCACACCCTCAGTGACCTATCTCTAAGCAGGCCCGAACTCCTGAAAGTATATCCAGCTACTAAACTCTTTGTGGATGAATCTACTGATGAATAATACAGCCCTCCTATAATCCAGCAACCTTCCAAAAACCCCACACATGAACACTCGAGTCTTTAGGAGAGTTCCATGTTAAAGCGTAACTAATATGTTTTGTGGTCTGTTCCTCATCTGAAAAAATTATTAATGATAAAAATCATTTATTTTCAGTGGAGCCCTCAATATTACCCCCTCTTATGGAACTCCTGATACCATGTCTCCCAGCATGTCACTCTGCCACACAATATAGCAGTCTCCTGCTAAAGACTCTTGCTTTCTCTCTGTGCTTGTTTCAGAATATGCATCTCTCTCCTGAGTTAAACTTCCAGCTTCTTTGAGAGCAGATGGATCAGGAATAGTATATAAAGTTTCTTCATAAAGCCTAGAATAGTAACTGAATATGAAATATTGAGTAAGTGAATTTATGTGAATGTTTGAGTTTGATGCATGTAAACTCTTGGCCCTGTGAAATAGGTTTTGGTTCACTTTTAAAACTGTTTGACTTTACATCACCTTTAACCTGTGGCAAATGGACAATCAATTTTTTTATTATAACATGAAATTTATATTCTTCTTAGGGAGTGGGTACATGTATACAATATAGCTTGTTTCTATTTTTAATGCCCTTCCTTTCACCCATCTCCATCCCTCTGCCTCTAAATCTCCTCCTCCTCTTCTCCTTCATCTTCTTCTCTTCCCTCCCCTTCCCCTTCCTCCTCTTCCTTCCCCTTCCCCTTCCTCCTC
>PVJA010023346.1:0-33120 GCA_004027025.1 Myocastor coypus | reverse complement strand
CCCTTCTCCCTCCCCTCTCCCTCCCTCCCTCCCTGCCTCTCCCTCTCTCTCTGTTCCTACCCCCATTATTCCTTCTCTGTTTAGGACAGCATCTACATAGTCTCACTACATAGACCAGATCCATAGTGATTCTCCTGATTTTAGCCACCAAAGCACTGGGACTGTAGGTGTGCACCACCATACCCAATCTTGATCACTGTCTCAGTACATCTCAGGGGGCGAGGTTGGCACAGCATGCTAGGGTTTGAACCCTGACTGCTGAGCTCTCCCTAAGCAGGCACTTTAGTCTGCTGAGCTATCAGGCTGGCCCAGCTGTCAGGCTGGCCCT
Organism: Myocastor coypus; assembly: GCA_004027025.1. NCBI lineage: Eukaryota > Metazoa > Chordata > Mammalia > Rodentia > Myocastoridae > Myocastor > Myocastor coypus. Next base: position 32,792 of record PVJA010023346.1, on the reverse strand, counting down.
CAATTTTTCTTTTTGATTTTAATCTGTGCCTTCCTTCATCTATGCCCAATGGGATGATGTAGGGCATAAACAGTTTACAGTATCAAAAGGACAAGTGAGTAGGACTCCAGAATTAAGATTTAATGAGATTTTAGCATTTACCACTTTGTTTAGCACTTACATTGTATCATTTAAGGTACACATTAATAATAATGCTATTATTCTTACTTTATGTATGACAAAAATGATAGAGAGATAACTTTCTTAGCTATTAAGTGGTCAGTTTGAGACTCAAACTCAGCATTGTCTGGTTTCAGATACACTTCAGCATTAGGGTATATTGCCTTCATGGTTTTCACTATTTGTGTAAATCTTCATGGCTTTGTTTGCTTTATTTTATTATTATATCATACTCCTGTTATGCTGAGTATGCCTGTTGTAATTTGAGGAAGCAATGAAGAAACTGCTAGGTAGGTATCTTACTTTCTTCATCACTCCTAGCACCGAATTACTGATACATGCATTATATTTTGGTTTGTTGATACAGTTTATGATGGGCAGCTACAAAGACAAAAATGGCATGGTGGAAGGTCCTTGCTGGAGGAAAACTGCCCATGTTATGGAATGGAAAGAAGGAAAGAGCCAGAGAAAGAAATGTCATTATAGATCATGTTCCCAGTTATCCACCTCTAACCAGGTGCCATGTCATAATAAACATGTCTCATGTCTCCTTATGATTCATTCACCTTCCCAGAGCCTTGCCTTTGAGTGCATGAAACTCTTTGGCGAGATCTTGAATTGATGTGAACCATAATAGGCCATTCAGATCAGAAGTCTTCCATTTCGAACTGTGGGGGTCTTCTGTAAGAGTGCATGTTGTCATAAGGTGCTATGATGAGTCATACCCCCAGGTTAAGGTTTATTTTCCATGATTTAAGCTGTGTTTTCCTTTGAGTAATTATGTGAGTATTCATACTAAAGATTGGATGACATTTTCAGTAATTATAGTATAAGAAGAATTAAAAGGCACACTCAATCATATAAAATCAGACTGTCTCAGCAGTTTTGCTGTTTACTTCCTTTTAATTTTCAGACAATTCTTGTGAGTTCAGCAACTTTTCTCCTTGGCAGTAGTGGGGACTGAAAGCACTTCCATGCTACTTAAGCACTGTGACACTAAGCTGACCCTACTTACTGAATTCAGAATCTTAGTGACTTTATGCAGGTGCAACAGTTTTTTCTTAATTTTGTGCTCACTTTTTGAATTTGCCTTATTTACTTAAGTTAGACTTTTAGTGTGGACTAGAATACATAGTAGGGCAATATGTCCACTTTAATAACATTCCTTTTCCGCATTGTCCTTAGGAATCTGTTCTTTTCTAAGCCACATTTACAAAGGAGCTAAAAGAGAAATATCAGTTTCTGCTGTTGTTTTCTCATTGAAGTAAATTCTACATTCTTACTGACTTTCTAAGGATTGTGGAGAGCGGAATTACCTTTAGTTCTTTTTAGTATAACCCTTGCTTGGTGGCTTGACTTCTATTTTCTCTAAATAGAAATATTTATATATGTTTGGGAGATGCCTTATGGTTTAATTAGTATTTCTAAAATGATTAGACAATATAAAGTGGTGTTTAAGTGCTTATTATTTTTAAATTACATTTCTAAAGGTTAAAATGTAGATAGCTGTATCATTTAGAATGTATGTAACTTACATTTCCAAAATGCTTTATTCATGTAAATTAGCCCGTCCTGATGGCATTTCTATAAATTATGTCAGTGTTATCCATGAAATGTTAACATTGTCAGTTTATAGTTATTACTTTTAACTTCAGACAAGCTACACCTTATTTAAAGGTGTAGGTAAATCAGTAGCATTTAATAACTTTGGAACCACATGAAGGAAACATTTCTTTCTTTTTCTTTTATTATGGTACTATGTGTTGAACCCAGGGCCTCACATTTGCTACACAAGCATTCTAACTTTGAGCTATGTTCATATAGCAAGCATTCTTAAATATCCCTGAAGATATAACTGGGTGTTAAAACTACTGAGATGACTCAAGTCAATATTTTAAAATTACTGATTTAATTTCCTATGAATGTTTTAGGTGTATGTTTTTCACCTGTTTTCTTGAACATGCTCACGTAGTGTAGATTAGGCAAAACATTTCCAGCATCTCTGAAGCTCAACAGCTACTAAACATAAACATGCATGCAATCTCAGACAATAGAGATAGAAAGAATTGCAATAATGGGCATAATGTGTTTTCATGATTGGACTTTGTTTCAGCAGTGCAACTCATTTCCGTAAATTTCAAAAGTGTATCCCACTCATTTTAGGTAGCATTGAGTGTTCACAAAAGATCTGTCTTAACATGTGCCTAGTAAATGGTGTAGACAAAATACACTGTTGAACTTCTCAAGAGCAGAATTGGGGTTGGGATTAGAGCTGGCCTCTTCCCTGGTGATAGAGGTCTTGAGCTTAGAGAATGAAAAAAGATAGGGGCATATTCTTATCTGTCATGTTCTGGTGACAGGGAGTGTCCCAATTTGGAGTATTGAGGTCATGTAATTGCATATTTGCTATCTGACAGGTAAATGGGGACATATCTTAATGAATTTTGGCTACCTGTTAAGGATTTTATTGAAACGTGGCTTTAGTTAATTTGGGGGAAGCCACTTAGAGTAAGTTATTTTTTTAGTGTCTACATATGACCACTTGGGGTACCATCCTAAATTGAAGTGGTTATGATAAATTTTCTGATTGATATTGATACTTTTGACCATATTGGGGCCCATGAAGTAATATGGTCAAGATCCTTGTTTCTGCAGTATCTTTTTTCTTTTTTTGCAGTGCTGTTACATTGCAGTGCTGGGTGAAGGTGGCATCACATTTAATTCAGAGATAAAGTTTTGCACTGGTCTGTGTGTTATCAATTTTAGTAGAAAAGTATTAACCTTATTGTAGTGATTTTCCACTAGAATAATACTGGTATTATTTGTTGAGTCCTACATATTTAACTCAGTGCTGAGTGCCAAACCATCTGCATTTTTTAGCTTAGGAAATTTCTATAATTTTAAATCATTTCTTATATTCCAGGTCAAAAGTACCCTACATTAATCACAAAAATCCAACAAGTCTGTCCCTTATCACTTCTAACAAAAATCTTACTTCTTTTTCTCCATATCCAAAGCTTTTAGTTTGTGTATTATAAGTAAGATGTATGTATTCTTAAAGATAAACTATGTCCATAATTAAGAAACAATTAAGTGTGAGTGTGCTTGGGTATTCTACTACTTGATGAGCTCTTTTTTATGTCTGAAGAAAATGAGTTAGGAGTAACTTGCACAACGTCACATACAGTTGTATTTGCAGTGTTTTGAGGCTATAAATACTATATTAAAAACATACAATATTGAATTAGCCCAGTTTTAATGATGTACATCCGGGAAGTTTCAATAAAATGAACTTGTAATTTTGTGTTAGCATACATAGGCAGTGAACCATATTAAATATGAAGAAAGAGGGTAAAGATCTGGAATAGCAATCATAAGACCAATAATGAATATTTGACTAGAGAAAAAGAGTAGTAGTAAAAAAAAAAAAAAAAGCAACATTTACTCTTTTATTAGTTCTCTCTTTAGGTTATAAAATTATATAAAAACTAATATATCTGAATATAATTTTTGTTTGCCTTTTGGAGCAAGTGCACCATTCTAAGATGGATTCTGGATTAGGACCTAGAGCTAATAATATCCACCCATCCATCTACCTTACTTAGCAAATATTTGAATACTTACTTTTATCTACATAATATTTAGGCCCTGGGATTATAAGTAAGATGTATGTATTCTTAAATTATCTCCATAACTAAGAAATAAGTAAGTGTGAGTCTACTTGGGTATTCTTCTGCTTGATGAACCCTTTTATATGTCTGAAAAAATTGAGTTAGGAGTGAGTTGCACAATGTCACATACAGAAAATAAACTTAAGCCATGCTGGCCCTGCCTCCTAGGGTGCTCTGAGACAGCGATTGAGACTGGCCATGGTGGCTTATACCTGTAATCCCAGTGCTTGGGAGGCTGAAAACAGGAGCATCGCTGAGTCTGATCTCTGTAGTGAGATCCTGCAGAGCCTATACTAAATACAAAAACAACAACCAAAAAACCCCCAAAACAAAACCAAATACCAAAAACCAAAACCAAAAATGAAACAAAAACAAAAACAAAAGCAACCAAAAAATAAACAACCAAAAGACAGAAAGGCAGAAAACAAAAAACTTAAACCAATGGTAGATCCTGGGTTCAAATCCTGTGCTATTTCCTTCTGTCATGTTGTTATGCCTCCGTAAGTTACTTGAAATTGCTCATGGAATCTTACCAAATTTTCAGGAGAGTTTAACAAAAATATTTTTTTTTTTTTTTGTCTTTTTGAGACAGGGTCTCAGTATGCAGTTCAGGCTGGCCTTGAGCTCACTTTGGTAGCCCAAGCTGGTCTCGAACTTGCACCGATCCTCCTGCCTCAGCCTCCCGAGTGCTGGGATTACAGGCGTGCGCCACCACGTCCGGCTAACAAAAATATTTTTAAGAAATTTATAGCATGTATTAAATGCTTAGTAACTTTTGTAAACTGGAAACTATATAATTTATGTTCATTGTATTTCTTGTTGAGTCCCTATGGATGTAAAACAGTAAACTTGTGGGTTTTCACTTAATATTTCCTGGGATTGTGTTTTTAGTGTATCTCTAGAAGGAAGGCTATTTTTTTTTTTAATTACTTTTATTTCTTCTTTGCCTCTTGTTATTTCTTTTCTGCTTTGACACAATATAAAGTTCTAATAATTAGGCTGAAAATTAGGAAAGACATACATTGACATGTATCATATACATAAATAAAAAAAAAAACCCTGTTCTCATAGTTTCCTTTAATTTAAATTATTTTTATACCTGCTTGTACACAAAATATTCATTTATGCCAGTGGTCATTTATGTTGACAATAACAAGTGATGAAAATGAATAATTCTTTTAATGGACATAAAATCCTATATGACTTCAAGGAAGAATTATTATACTTCCTTTGTCTTTAACCTTGCCTGAGATTATTGTTAACTGTGAAGGTTCCAAAGTATGTACAGTGGTCCTCACTCTCCTTGGCTGGCATTTAGTGTTTGTTTACTCTTAGATTTAGCAAATACTCTGTTCTTGACCAAGCTTTAGTTTCCTTTTGACCTTTTCTCATCTAGTCTTGAACTTTAGACATCCATGTTCACCTTCATTGAGTCTAGGGTTAGCAGGAAGTTTTGTTGTACCATTCTAACCTCATTCTTGATATGTTATCATTTTTGACATCTCAAAATTTTTATTCCTCACTGATAATATGTAAATACTTGTTCTGCTTTTAGTATGAACCTTGTTAAGTTACTCTGGCAAAAATCTCCTAAGTTTTCATGTGTCTCTATACTTCCTTCACTTCGTTTGTTGACTAAATGTCCCAAACTGTCTTTGATATATAGCAATTTCAGCCCTATTTCTGCCCCTCAATAACATAGTCTTAAAGCCTTCTTTACTGTTTTCAACAGTGTTAAAGTGATTTTTTTCTTTAAGAGATTAATAGCAGGAAAAATAATTCAAATAGTCAAATCTATGGTTGGACCTAAAGCTTAAAAGACAGTGTATGTTAGCAAGGTAATATGAAAAGAAAACAGGTGATATCAACCATGTTAAAATATGTATGTTTAGTTTAACTGTAAAAAAATAACAGTCTGGTTCCCTCCATATTATATTATGTGCCTATTAAATAGCACAGCTTGGATGATATCTGCTTGGTCTGATATCAGAGTCAGTATATGTCCAACACCAAAATATTACATTACTTTCTTTTATTTTCAGTCCACTTTTTGCATATTCCATATGTTTCATAATATAGTGAAACAAAGCATGGTTTCTGTCTTAGTTACTTTTTACTCCTAGCTGGGACAAATACCCGACACCCAAAATGAAGGAAGGAATGGTTTATTTAGCTCACAGTTACTGGAAATTTTAGTCCACACTCAGCTGGATCCAAGGCAGAGAGGCACATTCATGGTGGTGGAATAGCAACAAAATGGTGACAGAGTCAGCCAACCAATCAGGGCAGCAGAGCAACAGCAACAGCGCCAGGCTGTCTCTCTGTCTCTCTTTATATTCCATTCAGACTCTCTGCCTTAGCCTATCCACCCTAGGCCACACCCATAATTCCAGCTATACTCAGACCCATAATCCCATCAGTACTAAAACACATAATCCCAGTGGGTCATGAGTCAAGTAATTCCAGAGGTGCTCAGACCCATAATCCCATCAGTACTAAAACACATCATCCCAGAGGATCATGAGGCAAGTCTCAAACTCTAAAAGTCTCTGCCCCATGATTGCATGAGGCTTTGGGAGGACAACTAGACATAAACCATAATAGTTTTCCAGCACTGTGGACCTAATACAAGATAATTAAATTTATATCAGTGATTCTTTTCATTTGTCTTTGTATATTTTAATATATGGCACTTTATTAGTACAATGAAAGGCCCATGTAAATGACAGTAGGTCATCTGTGTTAGGAGTGTGTTGTATAAACATTTTCTCTTGCTAAAGATGTCTGTAATGACTACATAAAAAAAAAATGTATAATCAGAACCAGATAAACCCTGAGTTGAATCCCTTGTACTGCAAAAACAAACAAACAAATCAGATAAACCACCCAGTAGGTTAGTATATAGATAAATCATTGCTCTTACTCATAGGCTGACCCTATGCATAGTTCACAAAGGATTATAAGTAAACTAGAAAACTTGTAAATGTTTAGTTAAAATATAATTATAATATTAGTTTTATTGCACATTAAGGTTTTGTTTTTCGAGCAGAAAGTAGTATTTTTATGGACAATTGAAATTACAGTAATTTTTGCTGCATTAGGTTAACTCTTTCACTTTAATTTATTATCTTTGTAGGACAATCCTACATACAAGAAGAATGAATTGTGCAAAAACCTGTGCTACATATGCAGCTAAGAGGAGTGGTCACCCAACCCCCATCTTCTCAAAGCAGTCCATGTGGAATATCATGAACTATGAGTGGGCAAAATGTGCTAGAGCAGCGGTTCTCAACCTGTGGGTCGCAACCCCGGCGGGAGTCGAATGATCAAAACACCGGAGTCGCCTAAAGCCATTCCGAATCATAACTGTAGTGAAATTACAGTTTTGAAGTAGCCACCAAAATTATTTTTTGGTTTGGGGTCACCGCAAGCAACATGAGAAGCTGTATTGCGGGGTCACCGCATTAGAAAGGTTGAGAACCACTGTGATAGAGGCTGTATTTCTTTCTTTAATCTTCAAAACAGTCTAGATTACCAGAGGAGTTGATTTGCTTTTGTTTCCTTGAGTAATTTCATTATTATCTTTGGGGATCTCTAACTTTGGAGCAGTGAAGGTGACTATTTGCTATCCTCATCCTGACCTCTGCTCAACTTTTCTTACTGTGTAACAACTGGCCTTATTCAGATATTTGGCAGGCTGTAGTTGTTCAATTAATTCCTTCTTCCTATATGTTTTAATTATCCCAGGGAGCTGGTATTCAGAAGAATGTTTCTATTGGTCAATTTGGTAAGTTGATCTTTATAGCCTTGAGTTAGCCAGCTGTTCAGGCTGGGAAAAGGAGTGAATTAAAAAAATCAGAAATTAAAGGGTTGCAGTGTTTTTCAGTTAACATTTTAAAAGAATTTTGTATTTTCATTCTTTGTTAAACCACTCGCCGGGCGTGGTGGTGCACGCCTGTAATCCCAGCACTTGGGAGGCTGAGGCAGGAGGATTGGTGTGAGTTCGAGACCAGCCTGGGCTACAAAAGTGAGCTCAGGACCAGCCTCAACTGCATAGCAAGACCCTGTCTCAAAAAAAAGACAAAAATAAATAAATAAATAAATAAATAAATAAATAAAAATAAACTACTCTATATGATGTTCTTAAGATAATATTCAGATTTATTAGCTTTATTTTACAAATAAAAATACTAAGTGTACAGATTTAAAGGGAGTCTTTTTGGGGAGAGTCAGGCAAAAAATGAAATTATACTTTTCGTAAGATAGCGTGCTTTTTTTTTTTTTTTTTTTAATTTTTCCATATCTTCAGACAGCCCATCATGCTGAACTCATATACAGTGAATGTACTTCTGAAATGAGCTCATTCCCATGAGCAACAGATAGACTGTAGGAATGATAATGTGTTGAACACATGCTTCAAGGTAGCTGAGTCTCACTAGAACTTACATATCATGAACAATGAGAAGACGGTGTGAAGAGCCAAGTGTGGCACATTTGGAAGGCTGGGGCAGGAGGATTGGTGTGAGTTTGAGACCAGCCTGGGCTACAGAAGTGAGCTCAAGGCCAGCCTGAACTGCATAGTGAGACCCTGTCTCAAAAACACAAAAAGACAAAAATAAAATAAAATAGAAAAAGAGGGTGTGAAGGAGATATTATATTAGTGAAAAAATTGTTAGAAATATTAGAGTTTTGCATAGGATTAATAAATGAATTTTAAGGCTGAGGAATGTATTCCTCTATGATTTGTTTCTCTGTCTATACACATTCATATGAGCATCAGTGTGCTGCTGTATTTTGTATTATGTTTATATAGTATATTCAAAATCATCAAACAATGGTAGCAAAATTTTTATTTATAAATTTGTATATCGGCATCAATAAATATAGAGGATTAACTATGCTAGGTCAGCTTCTCTGATCTTATTTTTCTAGAGTTTAGGATAGGCACTACACTGAATGAGACTGTATTCTTAAGGGGCAACTGTTGTAATATTAGTTAAATTTAGTCTAGCTTTAGACTGTTTAGGACACTATATCTAAAATAATAGCCCATTGTGTTAAAGGTATCTAACTTTTTTGTCAAAATAAATTTATCAAAAGAGTGTATAGATTATTATAAACTCATACCCTCTTTTATAAAATGTAGTTAAATTTTATATTTCACATTTATTTTTGATACAAAGGAAAGAGTATTTAGTTTAATAAAAATAGTAGCCAGATATAAGGAGGTTGTGACATTTTTCACACATCTTTGAATCATAGATCAACATGAAAATCACTTTGTCTGGTATAGTGCTGTCTGTAGGAGTTTGTAGTGTTAGAGACAAATTTGAGTTCTTATTATTAAATAGGAAGATTATATATTTTAAAGATATTAGATATGCTTTTTAAAATTTATTTGGTAGAGAATTTCACTACACAGCTCAGACTTACAGTGATCTTCCTGTTTTCAGCCTCCTCAGTACTTAGATTGCAGGCATGCACCACCATATCTGGTCTTGTTGGCGGGTTTAGTGCACCTGTGGTGCTGGGGATCGACCCCAGTCTGTGTGCTTGCCTAGGCAGGCAGTTAGTCCACTGAGCTATCTCACCGGCTCATATATTTTAAATATGTTTATAGTTTTCCTTGCGATTTGCAACCTCTGATGTACATTAAATATACCTTTATACTTGCAGAATTCTAACTAGATATTACCACAGATTATTCATAAGTTTAAGCTTTTCTGAATTTAATTAATATTAGCAAAAGTATAGTGATTTCTTGATGTTTGTATTTCACAAATACTGGCATTGTGAAGGTTGTTGGAATAAAAATCCCACCACCAAATACCTCACTGAAGGCATTTCCAAGTCCAAATTATGGTCAGATTATGAGAGACTTTCTGTCAGGTTTTCCTGAGAATATGGGCTCTAATGAAAGCTGTGTAGCAATGTCAAGTGGAATATGTTAATTATTGTTGTTGGTCTTTTAAAAATAATTGAGTAAATCATAGCTTTTTCTTGCTTGTAGGCCATATATTTTCTTCTCTAGTATACAAATTACTTCTGTGCTTGTCCTTTGAATGGAACCCATCACCTTAAAATGAATTGGTTCATTCATTCATTCATTTAATTCATTTTGAGACAGGGTCTTGCTATGCAGGTCAGTCTGGCCTTGTACTTAGTTTGTATGCCAGGCTGGCCTGGAATTCACCATAATCTTCCTGCCTCAGCCTCTTGGTGCTGGGATTAAGGTGTGTGCCACCACACCCTGCAAAGTGAGTTGCTAATGAGTTGTTCTATAATAAATACCTATTACATGGCTTGTTTATAGGATGTATTAATTTTTAGGACTTATTTCTGACTGTTGTGATTTTTAGTCTTGTTTTGAAGTGGACCATCTGTTAGTACAGGGAAGATCCTCTAGATTATACAAAATTCTGACTTTTTTGTTTTTTATCTACTCAATACTTTCAGAATTCAGAAATTCTGAATTCTTTTGTTTCACTTTCACTAATACTTTATGGGCTGACCTTAGTTTGCAGTTGCATAAGTGTTTGTTAATCTCAAGCCACCATATAATATCACATATCCTTTGAAATAATTAAAGGAGCCCATCACAGTCTAGTCTGCATGATGATAGTAGGTATCAGAAAACAATAGTGGTCATAATGAACAGTTTTCCATAAATAATCTCGTGAATCATATTAAAGTTTAAGGGGAGTGAAAAACATTAATATTCCTTTTTTACTTGTGAAAATGAAATGCAGAAGTGATTTACAGCTATTCTTTGTTTTTGTTAAATATGTATTTGGTACAGGGTCTCTCTTTTTCAAGACAGCTTGATGGCAAACTAGGTAAGAAAGGTCTGTTTCTAGAGGTGCCAAATTTTGTTGATATTTAATTCATGTTAAATAATATTATTCTGGGTTGAAATTTGGCCTTTATAGCAGATTTAAAACACAAGTGCTCTTAGGAAAAGTTATGATTGGCATTTTAATCAGTGCTAGTGTTCAGAACCTTTGTTTGAATAACTGTATCTCCAACTCTTGAAAGATTTCCCTGTTCTGCAGTTCACAAATTCAAAGGAGAGAACTCCATCTACTGAAGATCAAGTTCAGAATATTTCCCTCTATTGGGTTCATTGATTTTCACTTTGCACAGCTCTTTTGAGCTTTCTTATGCTTTATAAGTTTCAAGGACTATTATGTAAAAACTGAAAATTTCATCATTTCAAAACTAAATTCTTTGTCAGTTTGCTTAGTTCTTAAATCCAAAGGAGTTGCCAAAGAGGATTCTTCATTGAATCTCTTTAACAATGGTATTTTCAGGAGAACTATGTGGAGAGTAAGACTGTTTGCTGTCCAGGAAATGTTGCTGTAGATTTTTTTTTTCATCATCCTCACCTTGAATCTCCTCTGTACAGCCACACTGCTATTTTATTGGAGATGTCACAGGAACGCTCTCATATTTAGATTTAGCTTCATTTTCTTTCCCATCTACTTTGGCTGACTCGGGAGTGTAACTGCAATTGTCTAAGTAGCTTACATTTGCAAAACTCATTTTCTCTAGAACTGTGGTCCATGTTTAATGAGTTTGAGTTTAGTTGGAAGAACAGTGGAACCTTTAAAATGTTTTAAATGTGGGGTAATTTAAGTATCCAACCAGAGATGTTCATGTCCAAGACTTTAGCTGTTGTGCTTTCATAGACTGCCAAAGCTTCAGAGTGCCACACTGCCCAGGTCATGTTTCTCCCCCAGTTGAACTGGCCAAAGGAAGAAGGGTTACAGATACCACACTTGGTCTTAGCCAAAAGGCTGAGAAGTGATGGAAGAGGGGTTACAAAACCCAGACCATCTCAGACAAACTTTGTATAGCTCTGAAGGGCTATATTTTCATGACAATAATGATAGAGAATAATTAAGAGATAAAAATTACAAGCTCCAAAATGAAAGACTTATATTTCAAAATACATTATCATAAAAATTTTCAATAAAACAAAAGGTATTAAGCCCAGAAGGAAATGATAGACCATACACTAGAACTATGTATTTGTAGTTCATTTAGAAGACTGAAAATAAGTATCTAAAATTTGAAAGTCATACAAATCAATAAGAAAAAAGGAATTTTCTCAGTAGGAGATGGATAAAGGATATGACTAAGAACTTTGTATAGGATATTTAATGGCTAATCATGAATGATTTTTTAAAAACTCTATAATAGGAAAATGAAAAGTTAAGTTCTGGGGAAATTTTGATTTTATACCTATAAATGGTTAAAACCCAGTTAGCTTGATAGTACCAAGTGTTGGCAAGGTAAGAAGAAACAGGAACTCTTGTATAATGTGAATTGTATTATCATTATAGCAAACAGTCTGCAAATATGTGGTCATTTGCAACTTAGCCATTCTGTCTCTGTGTTAGCCTAGAGAGTTTTGACATAAGGAGACATATACAGTGCTCATTGTAACACCATGTCAAATGGAAATAAAGTTTAGATAATTGATAAAAATGGTGTCAGTTTTTCCACAGTAGGGCAATTACACTACTTACATATTTATCTATATGGATGAATTTCAGATACATGATATTAATTGAATAAAGTTGTACAAAAATATATGTAGTATTCTTATGTATGCAGTATAATAACTAGTTTACATGCTTTAATTTCATATCTATAGGTACATATATTTATTACACCACACACTTTACCATTCAAAATGTAAATCTCATTGCTTTTTAGTATACTACAGAATTGTGCACATATCCCTATAATTAGTTTCAGAACATTTTCATTGCCCATCAAAGAAGCCTTCCTCCTTTTAGCCACCACATCACCTTACAAGTCTCCCATTCAATTCAACTCGAGGCAGTCACTGTTCTACTTTCTTTCTCTGTATGTTTGTCTTTTCTAGACATTTTATGTGAATAATATCAATTATTAACTAGTCTCTTGTGACCGAATTATATCATTTGGATAATGTTTTCAAGGTTGACCCATGTGGTACTATGTACCAATATTTTTTTTCTTTCTTATTGGCAGATAATATTCCACTGTATACATATACCAGATTTTGTTTATGTATTCATTAATTTGATGGGCACTTAAAAGCTGTTTTTACTTTTTCACTATTATGAATAAGGCTGTTATAGATGAAATATTTGTTTAAAGAGTTGATGTGGACATAAATTTTCATTTCTCTAGATTTGTACCTAAGTGTGTAATTAATTGTATTACTGGTGACTGCACATTGGAATTGCCAAACTGTTTTTCAAAGTTGCTACATACTTTTACTTTCTCATCGGCTGTGAATGAGAGTTCCAAGCAGTATGTAATTGATTTATATTGTTCTAATACTCATATTGATCATTTTTTTTTTTTTTTTTTTTTTTTTTTTTTTTTTTTTTTTTTTTTTTTTTTTTTTTTTTTTTTTTTTTTTTTTTTTTTTTTTTTTTTTTTTTTTTTTTTTTTTTTTTTTTTTTTTTTTTTTTTTTTTTTGGTGTGCATTTACTGAATATACATTTGTAAGTTATTTAAAACACTGGTATGTGTTGTGTCTGGGTACATACATGTATGATCAAAGTATAAAAAATAGAACAAGATGAGAAAGTGGAACTTTATATTTTTTTAATTTCAAAAGAAAGGATTTTTTTTTCAGGTGGGAGAAGGGTCTACAGGGTGTTCAATGTCTCTTTACTAGATTGGACTCGTAGTGATCTGCCTGTTTGCAGCCTCTCAACAGCTGGCATTACAGGGATGCACCACCATTCCCAGTGTCAATTGCAGTTTCAGTGTGTCCTGGAGGTGAGGCCCACATGCCAGGCCTGGGGATCAAATCCCCAGCCCTTGCGCCTGCTTGTAGGTGCTTTAATCCACTGAGTATTTGGCTGGCCCTCAAAAAGGAAGATCTTAATACAAAACACATTTGTTAAAAATCTTAATTCTAAATGCATAACTGTTATATTTAGATTTCTGTATATTAAAATACACATACATAAAATGATAATTGATGTGACAGTAGAATATTTCTGAGGAAGAAAAATAAAACAATAGAAGTCTTAAAAGTAATGGTTTTAGTTAGGTAAGATATCACATATAAAAAACAAAGTTTTGCCACAAAGGTTTCAGTTGAAGACTGTTATTACAGATAACCACCTAAGGGTTCTCTACAATGTCACATGTTGTAGAGAGTGAAAAATATCCTTTTGTTAAATGCAAACAATAAATCTCTCTATATATGTATATATGTGTATATATGTATATATATAGTTGAAGTAAAATATATTCATGTTGAATGAAAACTTATCACTAATTAATCTACCTAATATTGGAATACATAGGAAGAGAGGGAGAGAGACAGGTAGGGGAGATTAAGATGGAAGATCTGGCTGCATGGTAGCTGTTATGGTTAGTGTCTAATTGTCCCCCCAAAGCCTCATGCATTCATGGGACAAGGACTTCTAGAGTTGGAGACTTGACTTATGCTCCGCTGGGATTGTGTTTTAGTAGTGATGGGATTATGGGATTGAATACTGCTGAGATTATGGGTGTGGCCTGAGGTGAACAGGCTGTGATAGAGAGCCTGAATGTAACATAAAGAGAGAAGGACAGCTCTCTCTGTTACTCTTTGTTACCCTGGTTGGTTGCCTCTGTTGCAATTGTTCCTTCACCATAAATTGCTCTCTGCTATATGCCAGTCTGCTTTGTAGCTAGCTGGCTGAGTATGGACTGAAACGTCCAGTAACTGTGAGCTAAACAAACCTTTCCTTCCTTCATTTTGGGTGTGGGTATTTGTCTCATAATGAGAGAAGAGTAAGACAGTAGCCTATAGCCTTTTTAACACTCAGAGTGGTAGAAAATTTAATAATCAGAACATTGATAGGCTAAGAAACCCTACTTCGTAGTTAAGCACAGAATAAATGTAGTAACTGTAAGTCTAGTTGTTTGTTTCTTTTGCTATTCTATTCTGTGATTCGTTTTGGTGTTGCAAGGTGATAGGTTATATAACATTTGCAACTGAAAGTAGCCAAGAATATAAAACAGCTTGGACATACTTTTGCCACAGTTTTCTACTGTTTTTCTGCCTTTGTACTCTTGACGTTGAGGATAGATTATTTCAGTAATATGTCCTATTAGTTGTTGTGATCCCCAGTCTACTTTATCAGTATCCTTAGGCTGTACGTGCTTTTGCCCTCATTTAAAATTTCATTTAGAATGAATCACTATAGTTGACTTCTTTGATATAAAAGTTAAGTTTTAAATTTACTTGTAGATTGAGAATGTGAAGCATTACAATTCTTTATGCATTTTCCTTCTTCTATATAATTCTACCCCCTTGGCATTAATAAACAGATGAAATTTTGTTACTTTGAGTAAAGGCCAAACTAGGAATAACCATATTTTTCATTTTTCTTGAAAAAAATAGTTTTTAATGTTTTTGTTTAAATAATGTTTATTTCTACCCATCTTCTTTTAGATATAGAAAAAAACCACAGTTTTATCACTTTATCTCATTAAATATGTGTCACATAAGTAAGTGGAAGGCTATAATATTGTCGAAACTCAAATGTAACACTTGTAGGAGGCAGGGAGTTGGTACATTAGTGCTCAGAAATTTGATATTGATCATTGCAGTCGCTCTTTCCTCATCTGAATGTGGAAGGATTGAAAATGCTTTGGATTGTAAATGTCAGTCAGTTTGCTTACTAGCATTGTATATTGCTTTTGGAGAACAGAGTAATCAGTCCCAGAATTACTTTCATTGTGCTACTAAGATAATTTAGATTAAATGGATGGCTTTATAGAAAATAATCTGTCCAAAACTGTTAGGAGGATTATTAGAAATGTGCACAGGTTGGTGAAGTGTTAAAAAGAACAAAAAGAATCATTGCGTTAAATCTTTTGGAAAAGTGGAGTTGACCATATTCTTTATGTGTATGAACTCTTGCTCCTGAAATAATGTTAAGTTTGAGCTTTTACAATATTGCAGCCTTCCACCTGAGTGTCTTATGCATCCTTCATGAGATAAAGTTCTAAAACTGCACTCTCTCTCTCTCTCTCTCTCTCTCTCACTCACTCTCTGTCTCTGTCTCTCATAACCAAGAGGAGATCAGGGAGAAATAAATAGTTAGAAATAAAGTTATTTTACTATAATTTTTGGATGTAAGTGTACATTACTGATCTCCTGAAGTTCCATAGCTGTCATTCTCAGGATTCCGCATTTTCCTTTATCCAGTTTATGTCCCTACCTTTGACTACCGTTGGGATTGCTGTAAATATTGTTAAAAATAAGATGAATTAAGAACCATAATGCTGATAAACATTCTTTGGAAACAGATAACTTTTGTAGTTGGTCACCTCTTTACAATTTTTTTTTTTCTTTTCCTGGTGTTGAGGATTGAATTCAGGGCCTTGTGCATACTTAGGCAAGCACACTTATCACTAAGCTACATTCCAAATCCTATAACAAGTTCTAATGTAGGACATAGGAGTAGATAAAAATGTCATAGTAAGATTTTGGAATTTAAATTAAAACTGAAAAAACAAATAGAGATCTATGGAAATATATTTTAAGAATGACAGATTATTTCAGTATTGAAAAGGTAATCTTTGGTTATGTTTAGATGTCATAAAATTGTTCATTGTGATCTTTATAGGTTAATTCGAAGAGTCATATATAGCCGAGAAAGTGGGGAGACATATTCTGAATAACTGTTATTTCAAGTCAGTAGGTGTATGGGCAGAATTAAACAGGGTAGGAATAGAGAAGTGATTTGAGGAAAATAGCAAGATGGTTTCAATTTGAGGCACATCCACTGAGTCATCTATTGAGAATTGTTAAGAAATTGTAGTATAGTGATAACAGCTTCATGAGCTGATGTATGATCTGTCTAGCTGGAAAAATGTCAACGAAGAAAACGAAAGCAGGTTTATGGCGTGAAACAGATTAAGGAGTTGTTTATAGATGCACTGAAGTTTTAAAGTATGGAATTTTCCATTTCTCCAAAATATGCATTTTTTTTTTTTTTTAAATGTATTTAGTACAGGGTGTACAGGGTTCACTATACAGATCGGACTCTTAGTGATTCTCCTGTTTTTAGCCTCCCAAGCTCTAGGATTACAGGTGCACGCCACCATGCCCAGTCTCAGTCCTTTTCTCAGTGCTCCCCTGGGTGGAGAAGAGGGCATGGCCAAAGTATTCATTGTTGAAGAAATTAAAAAAAACAGATTTGGAGAACTAGTAGTATAGGAATTTACCACCTAGCTGACATTTTACTGTGAAGCAATTTAGAGGGATAAAAGAACAGAACTAAAGGAACATACATTTTAATTGCTTTGCTCAGGTGGTTGCACGTTAATAGATAGTGCTATTTTGGTGGCATGTGTCAAAAGAGCTTGTTTTACAGGGAGAAGATAGTTCTTTGGGCTTGGATTGCCCACATGGGTTTTTTGTTTTTTTCATAAGCAGCAAAATAATTTGAATATAGAGGCTTATTCATGGTAGAGAATTTATGGCAGCTCCCGCCTTTATTAAGTGTAGTATTTTTCACTTTTGAGGTACTGTTGAACACCCTTCTGAGAGTTTGAGTTTCCAGCCTTTTTTGTTTGTAGAGTTGCCCTCCAATTCTAATCTGGTGTGACAGGTTGATGGGAAATAGTGGCCTTGAGTATCTGAGAACTTTTTCCCTGGCCTAATAACATAGCAACCATGGGAAGGACATTGAACTGTCCCTACCATCCATACTCTGGTATATGAACTATATTCCTCCTCTTTTAATTTTTTTAGTCTTTTTTTTTCGTACAGGGCCTTGCTTTGCAGCTTGGACTTGTATTGATCCTGTCTCAGCCTCCCTAGCTGAGGATTACTGGGATTGCAGGCATGTACCACCATATCCAGTCTTGGAGGCCAACTCAGTTTGCCCAGGGGCAAGGCTGGCATGGCATGTAATACCAGTGATCAGATGTGGGTCCTTGCACTTGCCTGGCAGGCACTTAGACTGCTAAGCTATTTCCCTAGCCCTGTTGTTGCTCTTTTATAGGGTTGTTGTATAAATTAAATGAATTAAATTAAACTTGTTTGTAAAGTATAAAGTATTATCTATTATTGAAATAGATTAAATTATGCTTGTTTAATTCACAGTGCTACCCTTTGATACCTATAGAAGTGTGTACTTAAAAGTCATGAATGTACTTTGTTTCCATGTGACCACTGACCATCAGAGAAGGGATAGACATCGGACTCAGAATACAGGCTATATATAAATGCTTCATTTTAGGAATTTACATTTAGGATGAAATGGTGACAGTTTAATCCTTCTTTTTTTAAATTTTTTTTTCAGAATTTTTTATTTTATTTATTATTATTTCTTTTTCTTGTTTCAGAACCCTTGTTTGTTTATTCACTCATTTTCATGGCCGGCTCAGCCTGCCCTGAGGGCAGGGCTGGCGCAGCATGTGGTGCCAGGGATCAAACCGCAGTCCCTGAAGCCGCCCAAGCTTCCCCAAGCAGGCGCTTTAGACCACTGAGCCATCCCACCGGGCCCCAGTTTAATCCTTCTTGATCTAATAGACAGAGGTGAGAAATCAAGTAAGCTACAGCACAGTTGGCTTCTTCTAGTAAGGTAATAACAGACAAAGCTCATTGTAGAAGACAGTACCTTGATCAACAGAAAAAAAAGAAATTTCATAGAGTGAGATAGGGGCTCACTCCTGGGGTGGAGGAGGGGCATATCTGCTTTTCATTTCCTACTTGAGGTTCCTACTTCTGGCTGTAATTTTGCTATTTTCTTGCTTAAGTATACAACTCTACATTTGCATAATAAATTCCCTTTTCTGTTCAAGCAATTTTAGGTTGTTTTCTATTACTTTCAACTAGAGAGCTGAAATGAAAGGCAATAAATATAGTACTTAAAAAATTTAAATCCTTTAACTGCTCACTTATTTTTCTCCTAATGTCTACTAATTTATTTCTAAAAGCAAGTTCTATTTTTTCAAATATTGAATAGTTGGTGATTTTTTTCAGGTTATTTAAGCAAGGTTAAGATGAAGATAATATGATTTTGTACCCAACTTATTTTTACTTTATGACTACTTATGATACTAGGTAGAAGAAATAAGTACTATCTAAATATTTTTGAGGTGATTTTTATCTTACACTCAGTAGTCTTAGGTATTTGTTTATTTAAGTCACTCATACCTTTGGGTGATTAGAATATTTTTGTGTCTAAGGTTGGACTTAGAAGTTCAATGTTTCTTATAGTTTCTAACATGTATAAAAAGGTTACATGTTTTGCATTATGCAGTTAAAGGGATATTATTAGAGCTTGTCTTTCATAATAAAACATATATGCTTATGTAAGAATTGAGTTCTCTGTAGTTTGCGTTGCATAATAAAATAGTTAAATGAAAACCAGTGAACTTCTACATGGCACAAGACTGACTTTAGAACCATATTTTCATGGAGGTTATGTAGGTTACATGTTTTACTGGCTCATGCAGCTCTTTAATATGACCCAGTTCAGAATGACATTCAGCTACAAGAAGCTGATTTAAATGGACATTCTTAGAAAATCCCTTGGGGACATTTATGGAGCAATTAGAAACCTGGGAATCTCATTCTTTTAATAATAGAAGAAAGCAAGATTTGTAATTTTAGAGAACTTTGCAGAGGTTTTATCTTACTAAAGAAATGGTGCAAAATGTTTATCTTTCATTAAAGAAGAAAAGAAAACTATTAGTCTCAATTGGAAGTTATCATTAGAGAAATAAATACAATTAATGAAATATCTCAAAGATGAGCTAAATAATTTTCCTTGTGGGAATTCTTCAGATTAAAGCTAGAATTAATTCTAGCAACTTCATAACATGGTAAAGTCAGATTAGTCTAGCCTATCTATGTATTCTTTCATTTGTTTATTTAAATGTATTTAGTGCAGGGTCTACAGTGTTTCACTACACAGATCAGATTTGTAGTGATCCTTTTGTTTGCAACCTGCCAGGTGCTGGGGTTATAGGCACACACCACTATGCCAAGTCTCAGTCACCAGTTCAGCACGCCCTGGGGATGGGTCTGGCTTGGCTCACTGGGATTTGAATCCCAGTCCCTGCATCTGCCTGAGCAAATGCTTTGATCCACTGAGCTTTCAGGTCAGCTCTGCATTCGCCATTTTACATAAGCAGTAGTTTTGTTATAACGCTCTTCTAACCTTCCCATCATTTGCTCATTTGTTCATTATATAGGTGTGAGTGCGTGTTGTTCGATTACTTCATCATTATGTACCCTATATCTTGTGCTTTACTTGTACATAAAAAGTACCCAGTAGCTGAAATTAGGGAATGAAAATTTATTATGTATGTAGACAATCTTCTGTGCTGCATACATTACTCATAAAAAGATGTGCCAAAAAATTTTATAAATGACATTGTATTTAGGCTGTAAAACTTTAGCATTTTGAACATGATCAGTGAATAATTGATGACTGTAAGTTTGATTCATGTTTTCATATTATTTTAGAAAGAAATTGATCTTATTGGAGACTCATTTATATTCAAAATAATAAATTAATTCAATCACACAAAAAAGAAAGAAATTGATCTTAAAAAAAGAAAAGGAAATCTGAGCAATTAAATTAATTTCCTATCTTAATTTGAAATTCTGTATAGGTTTTTTTTTTCCCAAAGAAATCTCTATGACATAAATTTTTAACAGAAAAAAACAGTGGCAATCACTAGATAGGCATTTCTAGTCTCTTTATAAATGGCTACCAAAATTCTCTGTTGGAAAGCTTTTAGTACCTGAGTTGGTCAGCACACAGAAACATTAGGGGTGTTCTCACGTATTCAAACTGCGTCAAATGTGGGAGCAAGTCTAGTAAATAAGTGATATTTTCCTAGGACTAGAGTTCAAGAGAGGGGAAGACATGGTGATGGACTGAAGATATGAGTGTGTAAGCAGTGAAACTGACGTGAGTTAATTAGCCATTAAAGCTGTATTGAGTAGAAAGAACAGAATGCAGAGGTTGTAAGTTAGAGTGGGAAATATAGTTGACAACACATTTTCCTACATATTTTCTCTTCTTTGGTAATGATGATTGTGATACAGTTTATGGATCACTGTTAAATAGGCTGTTGCTAATTGAATTCATCATGGGCCAATTCCATGTACAATTTAAAGTTGGTGAAATCTCCCTTCATTGGTGGGTTGTATTTATAATTGCCATAAACACAGCTTTGTGTGTTAGGCCTGCAGGTGGCTCTGAATTTGTCAAGGAAAGAGCAAGATAAATATTTTCTTCTAAATATAAAAGGAAAAGTTACATATTTATTGTTTAGAAACCAACTTGATAAGCATATTATATCGTCTAAGGCACCAGAAATAAGCAAACTAATTACATGCAAATAACCGTTGCTCATGAAATGTGGGGTAATAATAGTATCTGTGTAGATGTTTATGGTAAATTTATTTACATGGCACAGTTTTTTGCTAATTTTCTTGTGGAAAATGATATAACTATTTTGCCTTACATAAATATGTTATTGAAATTATGAAAACTGTTGTATTTCTGTCTTTACTTTGCTATGGATAATTTTAAAGACTATATCTATGAATACAGGATAAAGAAAGAACTGTTAATTGCATGTAGATTTTTTTTCTGCCTTAGGAAAAGTCTTCAACCTTAACATACAGAAGTTCTTTTTACTGAATATTAGCACTCAGTGGTTCCATCCAGATTGACTTTCTGTTGATCTTTTTCATGAACATTTACTGATGTCAGCCTCTTGCTGAGCTTCAGATGTTTCCTTTTCAAAGGCAAAATAAGGAATTGAGCAATTTTTATTGACAATGTGTTCCATGATGTGTGCCTCTGTCATTTCCACTAATGAGTGATTGCATTCATTTTGAAAGGATGGCTCCATACTCTGCTGAGTGCTGGAAGAACCTTAGCATCCTGGTATGTCATTGTTGCTGGCTGTAGAACAGAGGCAATGAGATAGTTTTTTTTCACCCTCCAAGAAAATTAATTATTTTGGGCCATTAACTTGGATCATATGTCAGATACCTCAAAGGCTAGGGAGCATTTTAGTTGGGATAGGAAGTTACTGTTTTTGAATGTAACTGTATGCTGGACTTAGCCAATCCCCGCTTTCTCTCTACAGGCTCATAACACCTCTGCTGGCTCACTGCTTGGTTGGTGTCTTAGTTACTTTTTACTCGTTGCTGGGACAAATACCCGACACCCAAAATGAAGGAAGGAAAGATTTATTTAGCTGACGGTTACTGGAGGTTTCAGTCCATATTCAGTTGGCTCAAACACTGAGAGGCACATGGCAGAGAGCAATAGTTCATGGGGGTGGACCAGCAACAAAATGGTGACAGACCAACCAGGACAGAGGCAATGGAACAATCAGGGCAGCAGAGCTTGATTCTGTCTCTCTGTGTCTCTTTATATTACATTCAGGCTCTCTGCCTCAGCTTCTCTGCCTTAGGCTACACCCATAATCCCATCAGTACTAAAACACATAATCCCAGGGATCATGAGGCAAGTCTGAAACTTGAGAAGTCTCTGACCCATGATTGCATGAGGCTTTGGGGGGACAACTAGACATAAACCGTAACAGTTGGTTTGCTCCTTATATGCTAAATCTCAGGCATAAGCAGTTACCTTAGTATCCCTGACCTTTTGACCGGATAACTTCGAAACTATTATGTTATGGAATGCAACACTCTATGACTCATTATTTCTTATTCACTAAATGACAAACAGAATAGAGATGGATTTTAGCTTTACTGTTTTTTTTTTTTTTTAAAGCAAGAAAGTTAATATCTAGTAAAAAAGGAAAGCAGAGGGAACATTTTATGTTTTAGACTAATATATATGATGAAGTTGCTCATCAGCCTCATTATGCCCTCTTTTGGTTATGTTACCATTGAGGTATAAGGAAAAGACTGTGAGATAGGAAAATTAAACTGTGAGAATCTATGAATTAATCTCTTATGTTTGAAGATAGTCTTTGGTAGTCTTCTGAATTGATTGCCAAGGAAGAGATTAGAGTTGAGGAAGCTGGTGCCAAAATGTTCTCATAATGTGTTTGCATGTTAAGAAGGTGGTGGACATCATCTTGGGATCCTATGTCCCATGTTCCTTCTTTCAGATTGAGGTTTTCAGGTAAAGAAATTAACTTTTTACTCATCCTCATAAAAAGAAAGAAAAAAATTGTTTGGTATATTTTGAGGAAGGAATCAATTTTCTTATTCTACGAGAGGATGAAAGACATAATCACCTGTGTTTGCTTTCAACCTGTGATGCTTTCAAGAATTTGAGAATTAGGGTATTTAACTTCTCAACTTATGACTGATAGGATCATGTAAAAGTGCTCCAGTCTAATGGAAGCTTAAAATGTAGCTTTCAGAATCGCTGGATCACATTTGACAGTGATTTGTGTGTCTATGGATTACTAAGCCTTAGCATAGACAACATCCTGATTTAAAAATTTCCAGTTGTACTCCCTTGGTCTGACATGAGGAACAGCCCTCCTTTTTGTTGTACTACATTTAAGTGTCTGGTCAAGGCCAACCAAACTGAGCTCCAAGGATTTCTTTTTTCCTTGTACTTCTGAAACAAAGAATCCCTTAAATTCTCTTCACCCCGGACCTTATTCTCTATTGACACCTATGTGGCACTAGTTATTGTAGGAATACAAGCACCTGATGTCAACTGTTGCATGTGTCTTAGAGTGATTAGGAAGAAGCAATCTCAGTATGATAGGTAATCATTATATTTTATTATATTTATTGTGTGAGTTCTGTTATGGTTTATGTTTAGTTGTCCCCCCAAAGCGTCATGCAATCATGGGGCAGGGAGTTCTATATATTGAGACTTGACTAATGAGTCACTGGGATTATGTGTTTTAGTACTGATGAGATTATGGGTCTGAGTACTGCTGGGAATTATAGGTGTGCCCTGAGGCGGATAGACTAAGTCAGAGAGCCTGATGTAAAGAGAGACAGAGAGGCAGACTCATGCTCTGCTGCCCTGACTGGTCCGTTGCCTCTGTCACCATTGTTGCTGTTCTGCCACCATGAACTGCTGCTCTCTGCCATGTGCCTCTCTGCCTTGGATCCAGCCACATATGGACTGAAACTTACAGTAACTGTGAGCTAAATAAACCTTTCCTTCCTTCATTTTGGGTGTTGGTTATTTGTCCCAGCAAGGAATGAAAAAGTAACTAAGACAAGTTCTTACTTCCTTTAAGACATACTGAGGTCTTTTTCAGCTTTGGATAGTTGCACATACTTAATTTAATGTTCATATATTTGTTCCAGTAGAATTTATAAATCAGGAAACTAATTCAGTATTTGAGACATGAAGTCTTATTTAATGTAATTTTTAGGTTTCTTCAGTTATTTTCTATATACATATAGTTTTATACCACTTGCTGTTTGTTCCATGAACAATTATTTGTGCTTATTATGTATATTTATTTTTTACTTAGGTTAGAGCAGAATTTAAGGTTACTTTGGAAAAACTTTGTGGTGAATATCATTACTCATCTTAATTTTCCGTGTTTTATCGTTTTCCTTTTCCCCTTACTGAAAACTAGTAATGCCTTGGAAAGCTCAAGGGGCAAGGAAAGTATTAACCCCAGAAAAGAATGATGTGAGAACAGTGATTGAAGTGACTCGCAACTTGAATTAGAAGGACAGTGATGAAGGGGAAACAGGGCTGATATTGATTCAGTGAGTGCGAGGCCCTGAAACAGTGAATATTGAGGAAAGAGCTAATAGAAACATGGCTTTTTATGTGTGGTGTTAATCACTTTTAATGATGTTTGCCTTGTACATAAAATAATAAGGTAAATGCACAACTACTTAGAAATCGTAATCTGAATATTATTTTGAATATTTCTCCAGTAAAACATCTGTTCTCAATTTTAATATATGATTTCTTCTTTTGCTAAGTTATTTTCTTGTATATATGGATTTTTTTCTGTAAGTTTGAGATTTTTGTGAGTTAAAAAGATTGACACAGTGCAGATACAATAAAATTCATATTTTATTCTATTGATGTAGTAACAGGGTCTCACTACACAGCTCAGAATTATAATAATCCTCCAGTCTCAGCCTTTCTAGCACTGGGATTATAGATGTGCAACACCGTGCCCCATTTAGGGGCTGGCATAGCGCCCCTAGGGTTCTGGGACCAGCACAGCATGCAGTACTCGGGATCAAACCCGGGTCCTTGTGTTAGCCAGGCAGGTGCTTAGACTGCCAAGCATCTCCCCAGCCCAAGTTCATTATTTTAAAGGATACAGTTAGTAGGTTTTAGTATTCATGAAGTTGTACAGCCATCACTACCTAATTCTAGAATATGTTCATTACCCCAGAGAGAAAATCACCATTAGTAATCACATCAGTACAAGTTACCTACATTTACTTTTCCCCAACCTTTTACAACTACCAGTTTATTTTCTGTTTCTATGAATTTATGTATTCTGGGTAGTTGCTTTTCTTTTTTTTTTATTTTTTTTTATTTTAAACTTTATTTATTTTATGGCCAACTCAGCCTGCCCTGGGGGTGGGGCTAGC
The DNA here is from genome assembly GCA_004027025.1 of Myocastor coypus. Classification (NCBI taxonomy): domain Eukaryota; kingdom Metazoa; phylum Chordata; class Mammalia; order Rodentia; family Myocastoridae; genus Myocastor; species Myocastor coypus. Next base: position 7,397 of record PVJA010023346.1, on the reverse strand, counting down.
ATAGCATGTGGTGGCAGGGATCGAACTGCAGTCATTGTGGTTACCTAAGCTTCCCTATGCAGGTGCTTTAGACCGGTGAGCTATCTCGTGGGCAGTTTGTATAATGGAATCATACAGTATGCTGATGACTAGCTTCTTTCACTTAGAATTAAAATTTCAAGGTTTACTCATACTGTATATTTTTTCATTATTTTTAAAATTCCATTTTATGAATATTTTTATTTATTTTAATCAGCTGTATACATCTGGGTTGTTTCTATTTTTGTATATTATAAGTACTGCTTTGGAAATTTGTGTACAAGGTTTTCTGTGTATATATAGTTTCAATATACTTAGGAATGGAGTTGCTTTGTCCTATAGTAGCTGTGTTCAATTTTCTGAGGAATGTTCAAACAATTTTTTGAATTACCTTCCATCATATTTGAAATGTAACTGACTTAATGTTGAAAATAGATGGACCCTTTATTACCTTTTGAACAAGACATATACTCGAGTGAATTATTGTCTGAAACTTTAGAAGGTAATACAGTTTTAATGGTGGAGGGGCTTTAATGGATTTATATTCGTACTTACATGGAAGATTTCTGAGTTGAGATATTTTGTTCATGTTATTTATTGCTGAATTTATTTTACTAAGATCAGCACTATAAGTAGTAAGTGCTCAGTATTTCTAAATGAATGAATCTAATGAAAACCATTCATTTTATAGTATGAAAATGAACACCCAGAGAAGTCAGGTAACTTTCTAAATGCTATTAAGAAAGACTTAATGATAGAACAAGGTTTAGCATTTCAGTCTTGATTTCTTTGCTGGGCTCTGCCTGTCACTATCATTTTGAATTCACTGTTCTTCCTGAGTTTGGTAGTCTGCTGCTGACCCAGTATTGTTTTCTGACAGTTTTATAGTTGTGCTTTGAGAGTTGATTGACATTTAATGAGTTTTTTTGTTCTTGTGAAGTCATTTACATGTTTACTGCTGAGTCCAGCATTCATGAAAAGACAAAAACATTAAAATAACAGTATTTTACTTAAGGAAGATAAATTACAATGGGCCATCAATAAATAGATAACTTCCGTAGCTGCCAAGTTATTAGATTGCAGAAGACAATAAATTTATACCCTCCCTTGTGAGTCACTTACCTTAAAAATTCACTAATTATCTCAAAGTGACATGTTAAATTTGCTCTTTACTAATATTTTCTTTTTTCCTAATTACCCTTGTGGATAGAGAAATCTATGTTATCAGTCTTTCTCCTTATTTTGCTTTTCCAGAGTAAAAAATATATATAATATTGTAGCATAGCATAAGTCAACATGAATATTACCATGTACCCTGTGTAGAAATCTAGAAACTATATATAGTGCAAAGACTATATATTTTCATTTCACAAAGACTTTATTTTGTAAGGTTTTAGGGAAAAGCTTCATTAGTTAAGACTTGTCCCAGAAAGCAGAATCTTTTTATTTTTTGGTGGTGGGGGAGGTTTGGAAGGCAGGTTCTCACTGTGTAGTTCAGGCTGCCCTTGAACTCATTATGCTACCTCAGCTGGCCTTAAACCTGTTATAGTCCTTCTGCCTCAGTCCCCCAGTGTTTGGATTATAGGCATGTGCTACCACTACTGGCAAGAAGCAGAACCTTATGATTTTACTTGAAGGTTCTGAGATTTTTCATTTTTTGTGATTTTTGACCAGCTGATTGATTTCTGGTATCACTTAAAATAATAGGTTTAAAATATTCTCATGTTATAGATATATTTTTCCAAATCTGTGTAACATTTCCTAGGAGGGATATAAAGTCTATTAGGATTATAATCCCATTTCTCATCAGTTCCATCCTTGTGTTAGGAGTTGAATATGGAAGAATATAAATCACTGCTTTCTTCCATGAAGGTGGAAAGTAAAAGTATTGTCAGTGAGTTAGCAAGTACAGGTTGAAAAAAAAAAAAAAGCACAGGCTTTTATTTAGAAAGTTTGTGTTCAAATTCTGGCTCTGGCACTAATTGTGTGTTCTTCCTTAAATAATAGAACTTTCCAGGATTTCTGTTCACTTGTAAGATGTTAGCAACAGTAATTTAAACCTTACAGCATAGTTTTATATTTAGTGAAATAATATATGGGGAACATAGGCTTTCAGTACTTGTTAGTGAACATTGAACCCGAGGTTCACTGGCCCTCCTTTGCTATAGATCTAAGTTAATACACATATAATACACATGCATGACTATACAGTAGTCCCTCACTATTTCATGGTTTGGCTTTCATGGAGTCACTGTTTTGTGAATTTAAAAGAAAATAAATTATTACTGATTTTTCACTACATCAAAGGATTTTGCAGTACCATACAGTATATGTATGTCATTAAAATTCTGTAGGTTTATTATGAATTTAGAAAATAGTTAAGAGCAGTAGAAGTGCTTTTAAAAGCATGGGAAAGGCTTATAAGTGTGTAAAGCATTTATAAAGCCTTACAATGTATATAAATACTAGAATAAATATCACTACCTTGCTGATTTTCCCTTATCTTGGGTATGTGGAAGGTAACCTCTGCAGTAAGTGAGGGACTACTGTATATAGGGCTTTTCACTTTTTTCTTACAATCTGCCTGCATATCTTTCATCTTATTTCTAGTAACATTTAGCTGGTTATATGTTTGACAAGTTAGCCTGTAAATCCATATGGACAGTAAAAGCCTTTTAAAGTCATCTTAAAATGTTTACTGTGAAGATTCAGCAATTACTAAAAATTTGCTGTTTAAGTTTGGTGATCCACTGTCTTGTAGTTTCTGTTAATGCCACTGTTAGTTACATTATCCAAGTAGAAAACTTGGTATGAACTTTCTGACTTCTTTTTGTAATTCTGTTGCTTAACAGGTTATTTCTTTGCAATGCTAATAACGTATAAAATATTGATGTTAATGAACATACACAACTTAGGAAGACCATGCTCATAAATGTTAGATGGAGTAAGCAACACTGTACTTGTAATTTATTACCTTTTATTTGTCATTAAAATTTTGATTACTAACAAAGCTCTAGATCATATCCATTTATTTTTATGTGACTATTTTCATGTTTAATATATATGTTTAATAGTGCTTAAAATAGCAAGCTTATGTGAAACTTTTTTGTTTGTTTTTGCCTAGATGACAGAGTAAAGATGGAATACCCTGGTATTCTATTAGCAGCAGGATGGCAGATGAGGTATAATCAAAAACCTCTGAAAGCCACTGTCTTAGTTACTTTTTGCTCGTTGCTGGGGCAAATACCTGACACTCAAAATGAAGGAAGGAAAGGTTTATTTAGCTCACAGCTACTGGAGGTTTCAGTCCATATTCGGCAGGCCCACGGCTGAGTGAAGCAGGGTGGAGAGCATCCAGTTCATGGCGGCAGAACAGTAGCAAAATGGTGGCAGAGGCAGCCAACCAAACAGGGCAGCAGAGCAGCAGCAACAGCTAGAGCTCCAGTCTATCTCTCTGTCTCTCTTTATATTACATTCAGGCTCTTCGCCTTAGCTCTCGCCCTAGGCTACACCCATAATCCCAGAAGTACTTACACCCATAATCCCATCAGTACTAAAACCTATAATCCCAGGGATCATGGATCAAGTCTCAAACTCTAGAAGTCCCCGCCCAATGACTCCATGAGGCTTTGGGGGGACAACTAGACATAAACCATAACAGCCAATATCTGTGAATATGATCCTTGCCCCACTGATATTAGGCATGGGCTTAGATATAACTTGTCATACAAATGGATTGTTCATAAGTCATCAGCAAAGGCTTTAAATATGCTTATATTCTGTTAGACATAACAGCATTCTTCTAGTAGTTGTTAATTTAAGAAGAATGAAAAACTGATCTATATTTGGTCTTCAGCTTGTGAAAAGCCCATGTAAGCCCATCCTACAGTTGAAATCTCACATAACCAACTACATATTACTAGAACAAGAAAATAATGTATATTGTATTGTGCTGAGTTGTTGGGTAGTTTCTTACTCAGTGTTACTGTGATAGTAGCTTGCAAAATACTGATTTCTTTCGCAGATTTTGAATGCTGATTCTTGCAAACTTTAGCTTTCCACATGGACTCAAGAGCTTTATTGTTTCATGCCACCTATTTTAATGGTAAGTTTTTGCTTCTGGCCACTGGAAAACTGTTCAGGACTGGAAAGCTCATCTAAAAGAAATCTTAGTTTAGATCCAGAGAAGCATGAGTGCTGGTGGACCCTGGCTATTTCTCCCAACATGGCTAGATTTGAAAGTTGTTTTTGGGAGAAAGATAATGGCTGGTGGCTACGTTCTTATATAAAGTACTTCTATTTCCTTAGTGGTAAGAACAGTGAATCTGCTTGTATAGGGTCTTTAATTATGGAAGGAACCTGTTAAAATTCCATTTTGTCTTTAGAAGTAAACCTATAAAGGAATCTGGAGGAGGTCAAATGCCTCTTTAAGATAATGATCCTATTGGGTAAATTCCTCTACTGTGCCTTCAGCATCATTAGATTCTAGTCCTGCTGTGTAATTTCATTTGTAAACAAAACTGATTCCAGAGGGGCAGCTGGGTGCCAGAGACCCCCTTTAAAGCAGAGGTTTCAAAATACTGCCCCTTGTTTAAACTGGTTACCCTCTGCGGTACTTTTATTTATTTTCCCTCTACCTGAGGGGGGAAAAAAAGATTGTTTATTTCAAAGTGTATTCTAATCCATCCTTCAAAAGAATGCTGAAAAAAAAAAAAAAAAAAAAAGAAAAGAAAAAAGGATATTGTGTAGAAACCCAGAGGTTCTCAGCATTTCCTTTCTTGCCCATTGTAAACATGACATTTCCCTTTGCTCTGAGCTCCCTCCTCTGGCATTTGCAGTATATTTCTCTTTCTGTAATTCTGAACTTCAAAGCTCTCCCACACAGTCATTTTGTCAGCCCTAGACTGTAAAGTGGTAGTAATGGCTGCTTTTGTTTCCTTACAGTGTAGAGTGGGAGTGGATTGAGAAATACAGGGAAATCATCTGTCACACTTATTAATTTTTAATTTTGTGCAGAAAAAAGTCAGAAACAATATGCAATTGATGTTGCCTCAAAAATATTTTAAAATTGTTAATTATCTTAAAGGCTTGTGTGTCAAGACAGATGTGAAGTGCTTTTTTTTTTTTTTTTTAATATTTTATTTATTTATTTATTTATTTTCTTGTTTCAGAACCTTTGTTTATTCACTCATTTTTATGGCTGGCTCAGCCCGTCCCGAGGGCGGGGCTGGCGCAGCATGTGGTGCCGGGGATTGAACTGCGGTCCCTGAAGCCGCCCAAGCTTTCCCAAGCAGGCGCTTTAGACCACTGAGCCATTTCGCTGGGCCCCTGAAGTGCTTTTTTGACAGACCTCAAAACTCTATTATTGACAGATCCATATGTATTTTTTTTGTAATTAAAGTTTTATCAGTTTTTTTTTTTTTTTTTGTTGTTGTTGTTTTGTTTTTGTTTTTTTTTTAGTCTTAAGATTGCTATCCTTAGGTCAGTAGACTAAGCACCTGCTTTGGCAAGCACAGGACCAGGGTTTGATCCTCTGTCCCACATGTGGGCTTGTTGAGCTGGCAGCAACTGAGTCCTGGCATGGTGACACTAATCCCAGTGCTGGAGAGGCTCAACACAGGAGGATCACTACAAGCTGCATAGTGAGACCTTGTACCAAATACATAAAATGAAAAAAAAAAATAAAAGCTATCCATTTTATGATAGAAACCAATTGTTTTATTATATGTAAAGTCCTAACTCATATGTCCTATTTTCTTCTAAAAAGTTGTGTTATGTTCAGTTTATTTAACCCTGTTTTAGAAACTGATTTTTTAGTGTAGTTGAATTTTCTGGAAAACAAAAATGTGTCCCCTGCAAACACCAAATGATATATTTTAGCTTTTTAAATGGAAATATCTAAAATGCATTTCTCAAATTTTTCCTTTTTGTCAAAATGTACTATGTAAGGTCAGAAATTTTATGATTGAGGGCATCCATTTGAATTTGGATGACTGATGCTTTGGTTAACCTTTTCTTTTATTTAGAGTGCTTATGCGAAGTCAGAAGTTTCTTTAGAAGTTAGGATGGCACATACAGTGTTCTCCAACCAAAGCCATCTACAGACTGGCATTTCTTTTTATCTTACTGTTTCTCATGTAATGTGCCTTTTTTCCTTTGTTCTTGGGCTATAGATTATTATATGTAGGCATTTATTGTGTCTAACACAAGCCTCCCTTGCTTTCTAAGTTGTTCAGCTATACTTAGTTATATGCTGCAAGTTAGAGAACCAAGTTAAGAATTGTATATCAGCCTGGAGGGATGGCTTGGTGGCATAGGTGTGTCTACCTGGCAAGGGCAAGGACCTGGGTTCGCCTACCGAATACCATGTGTCATACTTGCTACAGATCCCCAGGCATGATGGTATATACCTATAATCCCAGCATTGGGATGGCTGAGACAGGAGAATCACTATGAGTCAGAACAGTATAGTGAGAGTCTATCAAATTAAAAAAAAAAACAAAACAGAATTGTGCATGAAAGAAGTAATCAGAGAAGCTCTGTGGTATCCAATTCATGACTTCATTGAAAATATTACGTGCATACCAAATAAAGCAAAGCAAAGCAAAAACAAAAACATATTCATGACTTAACTATGGATTTTGTAGCACATGTAAATTTTGCTCATGGAGATGTCTGTATTTTCTTTCTTATTCTTTAGTTCCTATTATTCTGAATGGTCCAGACTACCAAGTAAATTAATTGTCTAGGTACTCCAAAAAACACCTTTGTTGTGGCATTTTCTCTCATGGTTTTTCTTTTTTTTTTTTTTTCTCTCTCTCTCTCTCTCTCTCTCTCTCTCTCTTTTTTTTGGCGGGGGGACCAGGGATTGAACTGAGTTCCTTGCATTTGCCAGGCAAGTGCTTATTCTACTCTGCTCTCTCTCTAGCCCGTTTCTCTCCTAGTTTTATCCATTTGTATTTATATCACTTAAATTTGGTGTATTATAGATATCTATTTCTGGGGAAAATGTTTTATTATTTGGTTAATTTTCTGGGGTGGAGATGTAGCTTAACTTTCTGCCATGTTTTAAAAATTCCATCTGGATCGTGTTGGTTGGATAATTGAATAATGTTTCTTCTGACACTCAAGCAAGCAAGTTTCCTTTTCATTGTGAGCAAAATACTTGGTTAAATACTTATTCCTTTTCAATTTGTTATTATTAATCATTTATTCATATGGTGCTACAAGAAAGCGTATCATAAGCATTTTTAACTTATCTCAGTATACCATTTTTTTTTTTTTTCTTTTAGGAGGAAGAGCTTAGTCTTGCCAGTTTGTTCTTATATCAGCTTGTTAGTTTTTAGAGCCTTTTTTTTTTTTTTTTTTTTTTTTTTTTT
>PVJA010023345.1:0-33122 GCA_004027025.1 Myocastor coypus | reverse complement strand
TGTATTGCATTTATAGATTTGCATATATTGAACCATCCTTGCATCCCTGGGATGAATCCTACCTGGTCGTGATGTATAATCTTCTTGATGATTTGTTGTATTCTAATGGCTAGGATTTTATTGAGAATTTTTGCGTCAATGTTCATGAGAGAGATTGGCCTGTAGTTTTCTTTTTTAGTTACATCTCTTTCTGCTTTTGGTATCAGTGTGATACTTGCCTGTAGGAATGATTTTGGAAGGATTGCTTCTTTTTCAATCTCATTGAAGAGTTTGAGGAGAATTGGGGTTATGTCTTCTCTAAATTTCTTGTAGAATTCAGAGGTGAATCCATCAGGTCCTGGACTTTTCTTTGTCGGTAGGCTTTTTATTACATTTTGTATTTCATTGGCTGTTATTGGGTTGTTGAGAATTTTAATATCTTCTTGATTCAGTTTTGGTAATTTGTACCTTTCTAGCAATCTGTCCATTTCGTCTGTGGCTTCAATTCTGTGAGAGTAGAGATTCTGAAAGTAACTATTTATGATTCTCTGTATCTCTGCTGGGTCTGTAGTAATTTCACCCTTTTCATTCCTTATTGCTTGAATTTGAGTCCTTTCTTTCCTCTTTTTGATGAGGTTAGCTAGGGGCTTATCAATCTTATTTAATCTTTCAAAGAACCAGCTTTTGGATTCATTACTTCTTTGTATTGTTTTCTTTGTCTCAATTGAATTGATTTCTGCTCCAATCTTTATAATTTCCTCCTGCCTTCATGCTTTGGATTTCGTTTGTTCTTCCGCTTCTAGTTGGTTTAAGTGCTGTGTAAGATTGTTTATTTGTTCCCATTCTATTTTCGTAATGTATGAGTTCAGAGCTATGAATTTCCCTCTGAGAACAGCTTTCATTGCATCCCACAAATTCCGGTAGGTTGTGTTTGAATTTTCATTAAATTGTAGATACTGTTTTATTTCTTGTTTAATTTCATCTGTGACCCATTGGTTGTTGAGAAGAGTGCTGTTTAGTTTCCATGTAGTCCTGGAATTCCTATGGTTTCTTTCATCATTTATTTCCAATTTGATTGCATCGCGGCGGGCACGCAGGCTCAGCTCCCAGCAGTGCGATTTGGGTCTGGGTTGGAACAGGAAGTTGGTCGCGGGAACGCAGAGGCGGGGCTAGAGGGGCGCAGGGAATTTACCCGCGGCGGGCGCACAGGCTCAGCTCCCAGTGGTGCGATGTGAGCTATGGTATTAAGAATCTCTTTATGGGGGCTGGTGAGATTGTTCAGCAGTCTAAAGCGCCCACTTCGGCAAGGTCAGGTAAGTGCAGAGGCTGTGGTTCAATCCTCAGCCCCACATGCTCTCAGGTGTTGCAGTCAGGGCGAGCCAAAGTCCGGGCATGGTGGCATATGCCTGTGATCCCAGAGCTGGGTAGGCTGGAAGCAGTAGGATCACCATGAGTCTAAGCTGCAAAGTGAGACCCTACAACAGCCAAATACATAAAAAAGAATCTCATTGTAAGTGGATCATAGTCTACTTTCCTATTATTTTCTTTACGTGAATATTTTTTTCTTTATTAAGAACTATTCTATAATATTTTAAGTATATAAGAAAACACAGACTCTATGATTCATAGATTACAGAATGTACAAAAACACTGTATGTTGAGGCCTGTCAAATTTTAATATTTTGCCTTATTTGCATTAATTTCTTTTTATTTCCCCTGCAAAAGAAATGAATTGTAGAAGACACAGTTTAGTCCGATATGTACCTGTTATGGGTCCTTTTCCGTGTCTCTATCCTAGAGGAAACCACTGATAAGAATTTTAATTTCCGATGTCCATAACTTTATGTTTTCTGCATTACATATGTACCTGCATGCACACTATAAAGTATTATTTGCATATTTTCAGTGTTACAGAAGTACCACCACGCAGTGTATGTCCTCTCTTCATTCGTTTCGTTTTATCCGCACACTCTGGCTTTAGCACTTAGCATTCTTCCACACTGTACTGTATGTAGTACCAAGGCCTTTTTTTTGGCAGCAGCATGATGCTCTGTCTTACTTCTGTTGCATGTATCACTGTCCATCTCTCTATTACTGAACATTTACTTCCAATAGTTTTCGTTAGCCACTTTTTGTGTGAATGCTTGTCGATATTTCTGTAAAGAACCATCCAAGAGTCTTTCTAGTGTAGATACCTGAAAGTAGAATTCTTAGCTCTCATTTTTAGTATTCAAGGAATAATCAAAATATATGAATAACTTTAAAATATTTCCAGTAAAAGACACCTTGCTATTAATCCCAGTCAGAGTGCTCTCTTCCCTTTGAGAACGTTTGTCCTTGCCTTCTTGCCACTGCCTTAGCAGTTCTCGAACTCCCCTTCACAAACATTTTACACGGTGTGAGCAGCAGTGTAGTGCATCCCACTGCCGGATTTAATTCTACAGAAAGACAGGCTCATACAGTCCTTGCAATGTGTTTGTATTCACTTTACTCTCTGAATCTGGTACTGTACAACTTCTAGCTCCTCCCCAAGGCCAAAATGACTGTGAAAGTTAATTATTTTAAATCAGTTTAGGCCATCAAGCCAGTCACAACTGTGAAACCAATGACTCTTGTGAAAGAGGACTTCCTGAAGTGCTCCAGAAAGGGTAAGAAGGATAGGATAATTGTGTTCAGATAGGGAAGTATTCTGAGGGAAATTAATGGTGATATGTCTTTTGCTGTCATAATTTTTAAGTCAACACTCACAGCATACATAAATTGCATCTCTTCTATTCTCATATTCCACTTAAAATGTGTATATGAGGATTTTATCATGAGATGAGGATTACTTGCATATTTGTGATGATAACTTACACAAAACTTTCCAGGCATTGTCTTACTTGATCTTAATGATCATCTTATAAGGCAGGAAGGAGGAATTACCTACCATCGTGTTTTATATTATGCATTAGGTACCAGGGTGTTTCAAAAATATTTTGGCAAAACAGGCAGATGCCCCAGTTGGATCCAGGGCTCACGATTAGGAATCCTGACTTCAAGATCTCTGGTCTCCCAGGAGTTCTGAGTCTAGAGTCACACATTTAGCTGTGTCTTAGAGGGAAAACAGCAGCTGCGCTGGACCTTGGAAGTAGCCTGTCGGGTGAGGCTGAGGAACAAGGAAGGAGATGGACAGCATGCTTAGAGCTGAGCAGTAATGTCAGCATCCACTGGACTCTGCCTCTTTGTGTACTTGTGAGACTGTCATGGAGTGGAGCAGGTGCTCTAGGAAAAGAACCTGGAGAGGAGCACAGAAATTTAGTTTTATTTCATTTTTGCTCTTTGATTTTTGAATGTTTGTTTTCTTCCAAAATGTTTATGTTAAACTAAATCCCTGTCTCTAAGGTGACTGCATTAGCAGTGGGCCCCTTGGGAGGGAGCTCAGCCATGAAGATGGAGCTTTATCAAGTAAGGTGACTGCTGCCTTGGAGGAGGCCTGGAAAGCTTCCTTGCTGTCCACTATGAGAAAACATTTCGGGGAGATTTCTCTGTGTAGAGGAGCAGGTCCTTGCCAGCCTCCAAAATGTGCTGGTGCATTGATCTTGGATATTTCAAGCCTCCAGACCTATGAGAAATGCATTTTGTTCTGTTAAAACTAGAGTATTCTGTTAGAGCAACCTGAACCAAGTAAGACATCTTCATGAACTTGACTAGAGGCTTTCTCATCATAATCTGGACTGGCTACATAAATGGGTTTATAATTTCCTGAATAGTGTGGGATAGCCCTCTCTCCATCAGAGACTTACAGAAAAAAAAAAAAAAAAAAAAAGGAAAACAATGAAATTCCCTTAGGCAAACTAGCACTTAGCACTTACTTCTTGCTTATCATACACTAAGCACTGTAGGTTGCCTCAGTCCTCTTACTGACTCCAGGGAGTTACAGTGATTAAAGGAAAGTGTGAGGTGACCTCAGGGTCTCCACCTGCCTTTCACTGTTAGGACTGAGTCCTCTCAGGGTCTACATGCATCTTTGCACCCAAACGCCTCCCTTACTCCTGCTGAGATCAAGGAGTTGTTGTTAAATGCAGTGGGTGATTCTTATCCCTTCAATAGGATTTGGTATAGTTGATCATTTCAGAGGGAGAAAAGGTAGGAGACCTCACACACTCTCCACAATATTTTCCTGTACTTTAGGCATGGGAAGATGAGGTCAGAAGGGAGAAGGTTTGTCATTTATTCGTCTCCTAGGGTCCCATTTCTGGTCATTTAGAGTCTTACAGTTCTGCTTCAGATTAGCTATTCCCTTTCCCTCTAGCCCTTGAGAAAATACTCTTGGAATTCATATTGTTTTTCAAGATTTCTCTAAAACACTATGCTTTTGACACTTGTGTAGCAGATGTTGAATAAATATCTCAGACACCCAACAGGTATTTACTACAAAAAGCAGCACAGTACTGAATGTAAAACATGCTAATACATGCTTTGTCCTTAGGAAGAAGGCTTTGACCATTTTCTCCTGAACTTTTCATTTCACACTCTGTTGTAGTTATCTATGCGTGTATAACAGATTACTCCAAAGCATAAGAGCTTAAAACAATATTTACAGTTTGCAAGGCCTCTGAACCCAGAGGTGGCCCACCTGGTTCCTTCCTAATTCATTTTTGTAGTTGTTGGCAGAATTCATCTGCATTCAGGTTGTTGCTTGGAGGCCTCACCTGATTCTTTGTCAAGAAGTTCTCTCAGACAGACAGACAGACAGACAGACCATTTCTTGTATTCTAACCATGGAAAACCTGTTCCCATCACTTGTTTTCTACTTGGTTAATTTAAGACAGGTCATTAGGTTTCACTCATACTTGAGAAAGAAATTACAGAAGTACAACAATACTAGGAGGAGGGAGGCATCACAAAAACTGCCTTCTACCTGCCCACACCACCAGCTCCTGTGGGATAACTCTTATTGATTTTTTTCTTTCACTAGGGTGCCTATTTTAATCCATTTTGTGGAAAATTCCACTCCTGGGCTTATTTTCTTTCTTGCTTTCATAGTTTTCAACCTATTTTTTTTACATAACAGTTTAGCTTTCTGGCTTACTTTATACTACAGCCTAATATATACTACGTATTTACTTTATGCCAGAAACTTTTGTAAGTACTTCATATCTTTTAAGTCATTTAATTTTAATGAACAGTATGAGCTTTGTACTCTTATCAGTCCCATTTTACAGATTAGAAAATTGAGTAACATATTAGGAAACAAGCAAAGACAACTTGTCTCCAACAACATGAAAGAATATCTTATGCTTAAGCTCTAAAATCATAGAGACAGTTTTTATTTCTTGAAGGAATTCTATTTCCACTTTTTAAATAGTACAATTGCTTAAATAATACATATTTATGTCATCAGTATGTTCGCAAGAAGGAAAAATATTCTTGTTGTTTGACTCATTTATTTTGCATATTACTGTTCCTTAGGATAGATCCTATGTACAGACCTTCAACACTATAAATGTCACTCTGTCACATGATTCAATGTGTGAAAAGGTTGATAAGGGTTAACCATGACAATGACATTTACCCAAAGCTTCTCCAGGAATTAAAATGTCAAGTGTGGAAACTGATAAGCTTTTTTCTAGTAGTGTGTGGAGAGTTCTGACAAAATCATAAGCTATCACATGTTCAGAATGCAATGGGCTGATACTGTCAGCCCATCCTCTGTCGCTCCCTGCTCTCCTGCTGTAGGTGGAGCTTTGTAGGTGGGGTTGGCTGTGCCTTGCAATTAGGTACCCTCCACCTCTTCTTTGGGCCAGCATGTAGAAATCCTACCTAGAGAGCTGCCTCAGTTGACCTCTTCCCATCATTGTGCTTGCCAAGTTCTGGTATAACAACCCCATGAGGGAAATGAGAATTTTTTCTTAACTTGGTTTTTCTGAAACTTAGTACAGTGGACTGTTGAATTGTAGTATTCAATCTGACATAGAAACAACTTGGGTTATGACTGGACTTTTAGCTTTAATTTGTGACTAAAGTCTCGAGTTCCAACCTTAATACTTGTGTTTCCAGATGGCTCACACATAGATTTCGCCCATTAATAGTTCTGGAGGGAATATTTCAACATCCTTTCCTGTATGGTGTTAATTGTGAAATTCTGGGCCAATATCTCTCTAAGAATGCCAAGATCCACCTATGTAGGAGAGAGACTTTAGAGGCTGCGCAGAGAAGACTGAGCTTCAATTGACAGTCCAAGTTGTAACCAGCCCTCAGGGATGAATTGAGCTCATAAATCAAAGACCCTCTTAAAGAACTTAAGCTGTCACATGTATGTCACATCCATTTGTGCATCTAACAGTTATTGTCTATTATGTGCCAGGTTTTCTACCTTTAAAGTTTTCTATTTTTTCTGTTATACAGCTAAATGTTGGTATTTTGGGTGTGCTAGTATTTTGAAATGTTATAAAACTCTGGGTGCTTTCTAAAGGAACTGATGAACTTTCCTGTAGGAAGTAGATTACACATAGCAGAAGTGCTTTTGTTTTCTGAGAGCTGCTTCAGGTAGAACTCCCCAAGTCCATTGCTACCTTTTCTTTAGTGGATTGGATTTCAAAATTTTACTTTATTAGTGTCATAGAACTGAGCAAATTAAGATGTACAAAGCTTTACCTTATTTTGTTTGTATATTGCTCTGACATTTATTACTTAATAACAGGTTGGGAAAATCAATTCCCAGGCCTAGAAAACTCTTGGCAGTCAACTTAAGTAAGAATTATGTAAATGGCATGAATACATTATATGCGTACCCAATAGTAATATAATTTGTTATCTCTGCCTTAGGAACTAAGTGGGAATGAAGGAAAATGCGTTTTGATTCTACATTTGAAATTCATGTTTAAAGTTTTCATAACTTTAGAATTTTAAGTAGGAATAACATTTCTACTATTTTCTTCCTTAGAATTATTTTCTTGTAACTTCAAATAAAACTTTAAATGTGACACTAGTGACTTATTATTACAAGAGTTACCCTCAAAAACATATCAATAGTCCAAGCACAATTTTAAAAACCTGCTGCATTAATAGCCTGAAGTTTTGTAATGTCACAAAGTGACAATTAGTTATACATAAACTAATAACTATCACATATAATTAAAAGAAAAATAACACGATATAATATAGAGTTTGGCAAGAAAAGACTTCTGTTCACTGGCTGTGTTACTAGTTTACACTGGATAAGAGAATGGTTTAATGGCTAGTATATTTGTCTTGCTTTCTTCATTACCAAAAAAGAAACAAAAATCACCTGACACTGCAAATGAGATTAGGGTATTTGTGCTGGTGCATGTAAAATGTAAATGTGCTCATTCATTTGGTATGCCAGTGGTATGTAATCTCAATTGAAGGACAGCTGGAAACCTTCATATTCATTCTTTGTGAGGCAATGACCAGCCAGTTAATTTCAGCAGCTGTCCTATGACTCAGGGACCCTGCAGAGGGGGCTTAGACACCTGCAGACCTCCTAGAGGTGTCTATGTTACAAGGTCCTCAAAAGAATGGCTCATTCATGTGACTTTCTGAGGTTTGAGCCTTAGTTTTCTAGTTTAGCTTTTCCAGATATTTCCTTTTTTCTCTTGAAAGAATTACATCAACTTGAGAGCAAAACAAAGTCATAGAAACAAAAAAAATAATATGTATTTACACACTGTACCTCTGCATTTGGGAAGAAATAGACAAGACTAGAAATAGTTTGCATACTTAAGTTTTGGAAGCCATAAAATATTTTATATTTTATAAAAATATAATAAAGGTATGAGTTAAACCAGTGGTAGTATTATTTGAGATGTTGAGATATGAATGCAGTAATGTGGGATGTAGTTAATAATGGCTTATATGTTATTGTTTTGCCTATGTCTAATGTCGGGGTAGTGAACCTATGGCTTGTATGCTGCCATGGGCAGTTTGTTATCACTGGAAGCTCCAAAGCCTCCTGAGCACTGTGATTACAGACACATGCCACCACGCCTTGTCTCAGTTGCTGTCTCAGCACGCCCTGGGGGTGGGGCTGGCACCGAATGCTGGGATTCGATTCCAGGTCCCTGCACCTACTTAAGCAGGTGTTTTGTCCTTTGGGCTATCAGGCCAGCCCCTGGAAATTATATTTTAAATGGATTAAGAAAACATAATTTATATTTAGTAAATCTTTGCTGAGTAAAAATCAGTTTTAAAGCTTCATTTTTTGTATGGATTTAAAATGTGAAGATTACATTACAAAAGAAGAAAAGAATCAATATTCTTTTTAAATCATTAACATGACAGCTTTGAGAATTAAAGT
Organism: Myocastor coypus; assembly: GCA_004027025.1. Taxonomy (NCBI): domain Eukaryota; kingdom Metazoa; phylum Chordata; class Mammalia; order Rodentia; family Myocastoridae; genus Myocastor; species Myocastor coypus. The sequence continues at coordinate 24,841 of PVJA010023345.1, read as the reverse complement.
CCTACTGATTCTGTACTTGTGCAAATCAAACTAAAAATAGCTTCCCCATGGTGCTTATGTGATAGAGAACACAGAGCTGGATATTTTGTTACTTGTAAATTACTTGTGATCACTAGATTGCTGAACTTCGTATTTTTCCCAAAATTTTCTTATAAAATATTAGTGAAATGCTTTATTATTATTTATTATTATTATTATTATTATTATTATTATTATTATTATCATTGTTATTATTTTTGTGGTACTGGGGATTGAACTCAGGGCCCTGCACTTGCCAGGCAAGTGCTGATTCTACAGAGCTATCTCCCCAGCCCCAAACTTTTTTTTTATTTGTGGTACTGGGGATTGAACTCAGGACCTTGTGTTTGTCAGGAAAGCACTTATTTTACTGCGCTATCTTGCCAAAGGAATGTTTATATGAAATAATGACATATTAATTTCAGACCTTTGGTCTTGCTATGGTTGCTGGCTGGGTGAGGCTCCTGTCCTGTCCTATGCTGCTGAATTGATACCTTGCTTTCTACAAAATGAAAGAGCTTCAGTTCTAGCATCTAATTTGGTTCAGTGGCGCCCACTCCCTCTTAGGATCTGTGTGACTTGGCTGTGTTACTTAGGGTCTCTGTGTATCTGTTTTTCATCTTCTTGTAGAAGGTTGGAAGGAGAAGACAGGACAGAGTGTGTGAAGGATTGAATCCAGTTCTTAGTATATGGCACTAAATGAGTGGTAATTCTCTTAGACAAGGAAATCACTTCTTCCCATTTTAAATATAAAAGCATTCAGAAGCTCCTATTAGACACAGCCTGCTAAGCAGTGATTAAGCTTCCATTTCACAAACTGATCCAGAGATTTCAAGTACATGTGTTATGAACTCTATTCCATTGGCCTCTGTGGAGGGCTGGAAAAGTCCCAGCATTGTTCTAGGTAGAATCACAGCTCAATATGTTAACACAAAACATGATTTCCTAAATCAGGCTCATACAGCTCACATAACTGAAAGGACACTGCAATTTCTCTTGGCTTTCAAAGAGCAAAATGTTCCAATAAAGTCTGGGTTTCTGACAATAAATGCTTATTCGTTATTTCTCAACTACAGGCTTCTATGTTCATTCTTGAATCAAACATTTTCAGTACGTGTTTTTGCAGGGGATACAATGATGGGAGGGGAGGAAAGAGGGCTGTAAAGGGACATCATGTGCAGAGGAGACACGAGTCATAATGAAACTCCTCTGAAAAGCTCCGTAAGTGACAAAGAGCAAGTTATGCTCGTGGAACTGTACAAGACAATAAATTATAAAGCCATTTCACTAGATCGAGCAAGCATGTTGTTTTCTCTGAGCTCACCAGTGTCCAGAATGCAAGCTTCACATTTGTAAACCTGACATCCTGAGTCATTTTTCTCTATGTTCTGTGCTTGTAGACCTATGATGGCATAAGCGCAGCCAACACCCGCCTGGCCAGTGTGTGCGGAAGAGGGCAGCTGACCAACCCCATCACCTCTTCAGGGAACAGCCTCTATGTAAGATTCCAGTCCGGTTCCTCCAGACAGAGCAGGGGCTTCCTGGCCCAATTCAGACAAGGCAAGTGCCCTGGAGATCTTTCTGAGCCCAGGAGAAATTCTGTCAAGTACTCTGCTGAGTGCTGTGAATAAAATGAGGCCAAGCCTCAGAAAACTAATCGTAGCTCCTACTTAAAATGCAATTGTTAAATGGAGAAAAATATAACCCACTATTGTAATTGTTGATACTTTAAAATTTCTCCTTGTTAATTTAGATGATGCTATCTTCCTCTGGATCTTCATATCATTAAAACACATGGTACAGTCTCACTTTTTTCAGAATATTTAAAGTTGTCTCTCTTGTTTGAGACAACAGAAAAACAACCCTTCACAGCTCTTAGTTCTGTATCCTGCCATTGCCCAGCTGGGGAGTCAGGGCTGTTTTCCATTGTTTGGTTTCAGACTCACTGTTTCCTCATTTTTCCTCCATGAATGTTTTGCACATTGCTTTTAATTTACTTGGTCTTTGTCAGAGATTAACTTTTCCTTTAAAAAAATATAAAGATCATTTATTTATTTGTTTGGTACAGGGTCTCACTGTAGAGCTTAGACTCGTAATGGTCTTCCTGTCTTAGCCTCCCCAGCACTGCCTTTACAGTTGCGTGGTGCCATGCCCAGTTTTGGTGGCTGGCCTGCCATGTGGGGTGCTAGGGATGGAACCTGGGTCCTTGTGCTTTCCAGGAAGGCACTTAGGCCACAGAGTTATCTCCTCAGCCCCAGGATTAACCCTTTCTATGCAACTATCAGAAACAGAGGGAACCCAGAGCTTTATGTGGTCATGGTTTTGACATGTATTTCTCAGAGCACTCACTCTCATTACATTTAATCTGCTTCATCTTTATATCCAGCTCAGTGGACATGCTGGGATTTTCATGAAGAGCCCTCAGAGGAATGGTATTTTGATTAAGAGCTCCCAAAGATGAGCTATAAACTTTGATCAAGACAGACTATATTTCTGTCAGTCATTCTCAGTTATTTCAGAGGAAAAAAATTATTAATGCCTTTTTTTACATTTTACATTTAATTGTTGCCAGATGTATTTGGAGTAAATTGTCCTCACTACTGCTTAGCTGGATCATTGTTAACAGCCTCTTCAAACTCACCCGTGCTCATTGATCTTCTTCCGAAAGCACTTGCAAAAGTTTCTCTGGGCTGAGCAGATTCAAGCACCTTGATTTCCGGGCCTGCCAGGCCGGCCGCAGCCCTAGGGCACGCAAGACTCTAAGTGAGACTGGGCGTGTTGTGAGCACCTGTAATCCCAGCTCTTGGGAAGCTGTAAACAGGTGGATCACTTACAAGTATAATCTAGTACTGAAACCCTAAACACCCTGTAGACCCTTCCCTAGAAATACAAAATAATAATAATAATAATAATAATAATAATAATAATGATAATAATAGCAACAAATGTGCCTCTCTGATCATGCCACTGAGGACTTGTGTGTGTCCTATCAACACATGGTCTGGAAACTGAAGCACAATCCTCTTGTTAACCCAGAGTCTGACGACCACTTTCCGGCATGATCTCCACCACTCCCAAGCCCTGATTTGTCAATAGCATCTATATCTACACCCACTACATCACTCTGCTCAGGCCTCTCCCCATCTAGTCTAACCTTTTCATCTTCCAGTTCCTGCTCTGTCCATAGTCTCCTTCGGAGACATCTCTTCGACTCACCAGTGGCACTATGTCCTCTGTGTCTTGGGTTCTCACAGATCTTAGGAGCTTCTCTGATAATAAGTAATTATTCTCACTAAGTACTACTTTCTTGAGTAATTATTTTCATGAAGAAAAAATAGGTTGTTTATAAACAGATTATTCCTAGGTTCCTTGTTTGTGGGTGGACAGAGTAAGTGAATAAAGACCAGAATTCTGTTTGAATGGTTCAGGTAATTCATGGTCACTTAATCTGTAGTTCTATGCCATTTCCCCACTTCCTGTAATGGAAGAAAATTGTTGTCAACATTAAGCGTGTTCCTACTTTCTGATAGTTTAAGTGCAATTTCCTTGGCAGAGAACTTCCTTGGCATGCATTTCAGACATTTTAAAAAGTCACCTATGCTTTTATTCATCAATAATTGTTTTGTGCCACCAATATAAATCAAAAGTATGTGACAGATATATGCTCTTGTTCCGCAGTCTGTGGAGAGTACATCCTCACCGACTCTTTTGACACTATTTCTTCTCCACTGTACCCTGCCAAGTATCCATACAACCAGAACTGCAGCTGGATAATTCAAGCACAGCCTCCATGTAAGTAAAGAGCATAAAAGAGGAAAGGCATCCAGGACAGATGGGGTTAATGAGAAAGTCAGACTGTGAGTGATGTTCTTATCTTCTCAGTGGTAACAGTTCCTGTACCTTCCTCTTTGTTTGAAAGTTCTAAGCATCTAGTCTTATAAGGAAGTAAGTTTTCCTATTCTGATAGCAAAAAATAATGGCCATGTGTGCCTTGAGTGTAGTAGGTACTCAGGATCATCGCTGAAAAAAATATCCCTCATAGGTAGAAAATGCAAGGCCATGTGCCCCTCGCCCCTCAGTGTGCAAAAAAAGGGAAAAGAATAAAATTTGGTCTCCCTTGCCGCGTATGCCTGGAAGAAACACTCAGTAGTACTTCTTCCCTTTTGAAATTCTAGGCTCTTACTTTATGCGACCCATAGCAGTCTAATAACCTGATTTTAAAGATTATTGTCCATATTTTACCTGCAGAGAAAATAAGGGGACCTAGATGGACATAGCAAAAAAAGTTCAGTAGAAGTGATTCTGGGGCCAGTATGAATCCTGTTTCATTTGAGACCTGCCCTCTTTTAAGATTTTCAGGGTAAATTTTTGATTTCAGACATAATATGGGAAAGTCTTTAAATTTTCACTCAACTCAACATGCCCTGTATGAAAATAGGCAAGGCCCTTAACCTAATCAGCCTCCAGTACAAATCATTTATGAAATGAGAAGCTCAGCTTGAGGATTACCTAACCCTTTTCCTAGTGATGTTAAGCAATAGAGATGGCACCTTTTCAGCTTGGTAATATACAGGCCATAAACTTTAGCCAATTGCAGATGGAGAAGGTAGAGCTCTAAGTGAGAGGAGGTACACACATAGATGCCCCTGCCTTGCTTGCAGCAGTGCCTAATGATTGGTTTTCTTTTTATTTATTTATTTATTTATTTATTATTTTTATTCTTGTTTCAGAACTTTTGTTTGTTTATTCATTCATTTTTATGGCCAGCTCAGCCTGCCCCGAGGGGAGGGCTGGCGCAGCATGTGGTGCCAGGGATCGAACCGTGGTCCCTGAAGCCGCCCAAGCTTTCCCAAGCAGGCGCTTTAGACCACTGAGCCATCCCGCCAGGCCCCTGGTTTTCTAACGAGTTGCAAAGCATTTAGCTGAATGATCTCACTGCTTCAAGGGCAGTACAGAAAAAGATCTTGTTCTACAGATTAGGTGCCCTGGAAGAATGACAAAAGTGAAAATGTACCCAGGCACTTGCTTTCTTTAATTCAGCGCTTTCTTGGTGAAGGGGATCCTTTAGGACGCTAACTGTGACCTTCAAATAAACCCCAATGTGCTAGGATGTGTATGCTCTGGGGAAAAGAAGGCCTTGTTTACCAGGACAGATGGAGAGTCTGAAATAAAGAAACTGCTCTTTGGAGAACAGAGCCTTTGAAAGGGACGCAGCCGTCACTGAAAGGAAAATGTGTAAAGCAACAACACATTTCCCATAGTGCTCCTGGTCACTACCTGCTCTTCAGATGTTGTAGGCATTGTCAAAGCTGTGGCTTCTGTTAGCACTTCACCCACTTGGGCAGGGAGTCTGTTGGCACAGAAGTTGTACTTTTCCCTGTCTTCATGCACTCCCATAGATCTGGCAAATTCCTTACTTCTCTGCTTGAAAAATCCTCAGAGAATTATCAGAGGTAAAATAACTTTCCATGTATGTTTTGTTTGCCAGTTAATTAAATAATCTCCCCATCTCTTTTTGTTTGTTTGTTTGTTTTCTTACAGTCAATCATATTACACTTTCTTTTATCCACTTTGAGCTTGAGCAAAATAGAGGATGCACACGGGACTTCATAGAGATCTTTGATGGCAGAAACTCTGACGCACCCCTCCGAGGTACTGTGGTGTTCCCTCATTTACAACTGTGGCTGTGCTTGTGTGTTATTTATATGCCTCCCTATTTATATATTTCCATTTAAGGTTAGAATGTTTTTAATAAATGTGAAGCATAGCATAAGCCAAGTCAGTATAATTAGAGGGTAAGAAGGCAGGATTTAATATGTGGTTCAGAAAACTCAGCATGTTTACATTCAAGGACATAAGAGGTTTGTGTGTATTTTTAAAAAATTAGAAGTTGCAAGTGAGACAGTAGGGGTATGAAGTTTGCTCCTGCTTTAAATAAAATTCTGTCTGAAATTCCTTGTCAATATTTGGAAAAACTTCTTGTGTTCACATTGAGGATATTTCTTCTTGTCTTTAGGCAAAGTGAAAGAAATTAACTGCTTAAATTAAAAACCTGTCCTGTTGTTTGTCAGGCCAGTAAAATTAAAGTGTGTTCTTATGTAGTTTCTAAAATGTTTTCAAGCAAAATAATTTGGGGAGTAATCAGTTTTTCCATCAACTTAGTAGATTCTGAGATTTGTCACACAAACTTTTCCTATGGTACTGGAAGACAGGCTACGTCAAAAAGAGACTGATTCTATTATCACCTTATTATTCCTGGTGCCAGAAGCAGAGTGGCCAGTGAGGCAGCCATGAGCACTGTATGTTCTCTGTATATCTTTCGGGGTCATCCTGCGGCCTGGCTCAGTGAGCCTTTGCCTAAGGGTGAGGAGGGTTACTGAGCAACTGTGTGTGCAGCATTGCCTGTGCTGAGCACTACTCCAAGTACTTTGTGAATAGGAACACACTCTCCATGCTCGTGTGACACAGGCTTCATTATTTTCAATGTACCCTTTTATTACAGAAGGAAAAGTAGGCACAGAGCACTTAAATTAGCCCAAGTCACAAAGCTAGTAAATGGCAGAGCCAGGAGTTGAATTTGGGTTATCTGGCTCCAGCAGCCATGCTTTTCTACTCTGAGTTGCACTGAACTCTCTAAGTACTAGTGTATTTATGTGGGCAGGTACATGCGGTGCTAGAGACTCCTGAGTTAGCTTTGGAGCCAGATCATACAGCTTTCCCCTCTGTGCTTTCTCATGCATCATATAAATCATCTCTCCAATGCTTATATTTAGACCTTGTTTTGAGTTCTCATTGTTTAAAGAACTAACAGTTATTAAATGGTTCTCTTAGTGATGATTACTTCTGAATGGTTGGTTCTCCTGTAATTGTGGTAGAAGTGCTTACAGCCTCTGCCATATCACTGGTCATTCTCTTTGTCATTCATTACCTTCATCACTTAGGCCGCTACTGTGGTTCCACCATGCCCCATCCCATCACGTCGTTCAGCAGTGCCCTGACCCTGAGGTTCATCTCTAACTATCAAAACAGTTATGCTGGTTTTCATGCCCTGTTTGCTGCATCATCGTCAGGTAAGAAACCTGAGAGAAGGGCTACCATGTGAGCAGCCTGTGATGGAACTCTTGGTTTATTGCTTAGTACTTCTTTCACCTCCAAAGTTGGGAGCTAGTTTCTTGAAGTCACCTGTCCACCTAGTCTTATCTTCTTTCCATCAAATAAATCCATAAATTCTAACAATATAAAACTCTGAAGTAAGAAGCTTGGCTGGCAACCTGGTTGTGTTTTTAGGTAATCTCTTGATCTTACCTGACTTGCTTAGCTATGTCTTGATGACATATTGCTAAGGTGGCCCCTGGCTGCCAACATCTAGGTCTCTTATGGATGAACAAGTGCATGGCAGGTCACCCATCCCCCATCTCCTGGGCCCTGCTGCTGGGCTCAGGCAAGGTCTGGATGTTGACTGGGGAGGAGGGAGAGAGGCCAACAGCCCTGGGTTCTATAGGCAGGAGGAGCTATTTTGATTGTCAGCTTCCACATTAGTAAAAAGCTGAAGAAGAGTTAGGGTATGTGTTTTGGTATTCTCCAAAAGTAAAAAGCTGGAAAAATGCCATCCCTTCTAGGCCTGCATTGACTACAATCCTGGTCAGAAAAAAAACAAGTGGTTGTCAGATTAAAAACAAATATTTTTTCACCCAAAGTTAGAGTTCAGAGGTAGCAAAGGCTTTTAGAGAGGACACTGCAGAGATTCTTTCCACTCCACAGCACTCTGTGGGTCTTGTTTTTCAGGTTTCAGAACCTTTCCCTTAATATGGTTTAGGAAGTGCTGCATCATTGAGTACTGATAATGGCTCTAATGTTCCTTCTTTGTCTTGTGGCCTTTTCCTTTTGATCTGTGCCCTGACATTCTGTTTATTTCTCTTTTCTTCTAGCTTGTGGTGGAAACTTCCACATGGCTGAAGGCATCTTCGAGACCCCTGGCTATCCTGACATTTATCCCCCTAATATGGAATGTGTCTGGAACATTAGGAGTTCCCCTGGCAACCGGGCCCAGCTGTCTTTTATGTAAATCCTTTTTTATAGTATATTGTTTCAGTGCTAATGAATCTGTAGGAAGGAAGCTCTGTTACTAATAGGATTAGCGACCAACTGCATATGTGTCCAAGCAACTGCTAAAGAGAATACAGTGGGAACTTTTGGAAGTCTTTGTCCAAATTTCCTGTTTTGGTGATCATTTGGGTTAAAAGTGACATGAAGATTCCCTCAAAAATGGTTCTATAATTCTGCTTTAACACTATGGAATATTCATGGTCAGAGTACAGTAATTTTATTATTTTTGGAATTAGGCAGATTTTGGGTTCTGCCAGTTAAGAAATTAAGACTATTTCTGTACCAATATATCTTATCCCTAACTTAATCCCCCTTTCTTTCTTTCCCTTTCACAAGAATAATCTTGGAATTATTTTTGAACTTAGTGGTTGATTTATAACATTCCTTTCTAACTCTAACACCTTTTGAATATAGACTATAGATATGAAGTTAGCAACAGCATCTAACATATTCTGAGTTGTCTTAGGTTAAGTTAAGTAATGACTGTATTTCCCAGAAGTAAATATCAAAAGCACATGAGTAGAATATTTTAATCAGTCATTAGGGAGGTTCTCACATCAAGCTACTTTGGTAATGGATGCTTAATATATATGGAGAGATAATACTTAAGTATTTTAAGTTGCTATTTTGAATTAAATGCTATGTACCACGCTATATTACACATTACTTGGCTATTGTAGGAATTGCTAATTCTGTGTTGGTGAGAATATTAGTAGCATAATGTTGAGAGAAGTCTTTAGAGGGTACTGACCTATTTATGTAACAGTCTGCCTCTTCCTCCCAGACAAACCAATCTTTCCATCAAGACCTGATAAAAAATGCAAGACAACAGTGCTCTTTATGGAACAAGTTTAAATATCTCAAGTTGCTTTCTTTAATCCATAAGTCAGAAAATGCTTTTTCAGAGTGCAAATGACCTTGTGTTAAGATAACCTGTGCCTGCCTCAAAGCCAATGCAGTTTTAAGCTGCTATGTGAGAAAGGGGTTATGCTTTGTTTAGTGTTTACTAAATGTACAAAATTCTATGAGAACACATCTGTCTGTATAAGGTTCACCTAACATATTTATTCCTCTACTCAGGAGATGCTTAACAAACCCTATGCTAAGCATATAGTCAGCACGGGCAAGATCTCTTATATTCAATAAAGAATAAGACAATCATTATTCTTATAATGAATTCCAAGATCCTTCACATCCTCACTAGACCTCAAAAGTTTGCAGAGGAAATAACTTCCTTACTAGGTCTTTTTTCTTCTTGGTCCCTGCCACATTCATTCTTTAGACTACTGTAATGGCTGCCAGGAACTGGGATGGATACTAGAAATATTTAAGGCCTGTAAGATCCGAGTTTGTGGCACACTGTTAATGAAGATAAAGCCTGTTTAGTTGAAGCCTCAGACAATCCTAATGCACTTCTAGAACCACCATTAGAATTAAAGATGTCAAATTAAAAATATGCCATATAGCACAAGGCCATTGAATGTTAAGTTCTCCCGGTATTTGCCAATTCCAAAGTGTCTTCTATTTTTTTTTTTTTTTTTTTTTTTTGGGACCGGGGTTCGAACTCACGACCTTGCACTTGCCCAGCAGGCACTTGTGCCTCGGAGCTATCTCCCCAGCCCCAGTGTCTTCTATTAAGCTTTACAAGTAAGTCTAAATCAACAGCATTGAACTTGCCCTCTTAGAGGATCTGAGAGTATATAACACAGCAAGCTGCACCCATTTTACTTTTTAGTGGACATTTAGTCCTAATTTAATTCTGCTTCAAAGAATTCTTAAGGATTCAGCTATCTCCTTTCTCACCTACAAGAAGTTAAAGTTGACTACTTTTATGCTATTTGAATTTTATTGTTGAAATGCATTTTTTGGAATGCAAAGTGCTTCTTTTTGCACAGATAATGAGAAGGGTTTCATGGCAAGGCCTGTGAGCTATCAGATTCTCCTTGATCTAAACTGCATCCAGATGGGTTTTTAGAAACCTTCCCCTGGGGTGTGTGAGAAGCCTTAGGGAAGCATATGAAACATATCAAGTTCTCAATCATAGGGTTTCAATTGTGGATACTGTGGTCTGAAACTGAGCCAGGAGAAAAACTGGAAAAATTATGGTTGAGTCTGCAATAAAAAGTATACGGGAAGATTAAAACCTTAAAAGGAGGGTGTTTTTTGTTTTTTGTTTTTTGTTTTTAAACAGATATTTAAAGAAATTAACAAAAACTGTGTTTTATGCTTATGTAGTGCTTTTAGAAAGTAGTTGGACTTGCTTCAAGAATTGAAATGAGACAATGAGAAGCAGTGATTGTATTATTTTTATTTCACATCATATTTTTACTAACATCTTAACCAAAGAGTAGACTTGCTTATAAAAATTACCAGCCTAAGACAACAATTTCCAAGAATAACAAAAATGTTTTTTCAAATTTAAGCTTGATTCTTATAGATAGCATCTTCGCATAATTTCTAGTAGCAACATAGTGTCCTTTCTGCTGTTTAGCACTAGCTTATAGTCTGATAGGCACAAAAGACCTTCACTTTGTAATTTTGTTAACAATGGTGCAAAATTTTAGTAACACACTGACCACCTGGGATCTTACTAAAATTTCTATTCAGATTCAATTAGCATGGAACCTGTTTCTTCCTCTTGAACAAGCTCTCCAGTCTTGTTGACGCTGCCAGGCCATGTACCACACTTTGAGTAGAAAGGCTTTAGAAGCAATTTCAAGTACTTTATTGCCTGAGGAAAATAATCTTCCTCTCTTCCCTGTCTAAAAATCAGAGAAAGACAGTTTTAGCATATTTCACATTATTATGGTTCATAAAATTGAGCCTGAATTTAAGAAAGAAAGTTAGTAGTCATCCCACAGATGGGCTCAGAACAATTCCTGGTGAAAATGATGGTAGATATAAATGTTGTATTACAAAGCATAAGCTTGTCAAGGAAGCAAAGAAAACTAGGAATTTGATTTGCCTTGTTTGGACACTTTCTGATTTCTTCTGCTTCTCATTCATTAATCATATCTTGTTGCTGTAACTACATTTAAAAACTAGTGCCAGTGGCTTGTTCCATGATGAACCACCTTGATGGCATCATGAGGCCTGTGGGTTTATTGTTTTCCTAGTTAAAGACTTAGCAATGTTACTGTCTGGTTTGAGAAGCAAGGCAGGACTAGAACAGAGAAATTAGTTTGCTCTCATGTCTTGATCATCAGTGAACACACAGATGTGTGGTTGATCCCATAGAGACATGTGAATTGGCCCAAGCCTCCCAGCTGGCAGAGTCTCAACATTCCTAATCTATTAGCTCAAGTGGAGCCCCTGGGAGCATGATACTTAGTATGTAGTCTTGCTGGGCCTCATTTTGAGACTGACAGAAAGATACATATAATGCACTACACAGTGTATTTCCTATTCCTGAGATGTGTATTCCCTTTACCCCCTTGCCGATAGTTTGTTTCTCTGAAGCCTCAATATCTCACTCATTCTTCCTCGCTTGGTTTTGTCTTTCCTCTTAACAAAATCTTCCAACAACTGATAGAACAGTTTGTATAGGCCTCTTCTATTTTTTTTTTCTCATAGCCTAGTTAATTTTCCTTTAAATAAAATATTACAGGGTTCAAAATTTTCTAACCATGTCCCTTTACCTTCTTATCACAAAGGTAATTCCTCATATGTTGAGTTTTATGGTATCATTTTCATTCATATTTCATACCTCTGGTTTTTTTGTTTTTTAAGTGTATTTAGTACAGGGTCTGTAAGGTCTCACTATGTAGATTGAACTCATAGTGATCCTCTTGTTTTCAGCCTCCCAAATGCTGGGATTACAGGTGCGCACCACCTATAATTGAACCTTTGTCCCCTGTCTGCATAAGCAGGCACTTTAATCTGCTGAGCTATCTGGCTGGCTGTCATATTTCATACTTTTAAATGCATCTGTTGGTCCATATACACTCCATTAAATACTACTTTCTGTTTTACATTTTACATGTATGGACTCGTACTTGCTGATTGAACTAGAATTACATTGGATTTATTAACTAATTTTAAGAATCGTCTTTATGACAGTGACACTTCATATCCTTGAACTAGGGATATATCTATTGATTTAGTTCCTCATTTACATCGATCAATAAAATTTCATTTTTTTATCATAAAGGTCTAAAAAGTTTTTTGTTACATTTATTAATAGACATCTTCGCTGGCAGGCTGTGCTGGCCCCACACGTGGGATGCGCTGAGACTTTGACTGAGACTGGGTGTGGTGGTGTGCACCTGTAATCCCAGTGCTAGGGAGGCTGAGACTGGAGGACTACTACGAATGAGACCCTGTAACAAATACATAAATAAAAACAACAGTAATAATTTCAAGGTTAATCCATGTTGTAGCATGTATCAGCATTCAATTCTTTAAGAATGAATAATGATTGTGTGTGTGTGTGTGTTAGATTTTGTTCACCCACCCTTCTCTCAATGGATATTTTAGTTGTTTTCACTATCGGTTCCTATGATTTATGTTATTACGGTTATCGATGTGCATGTATTTGACTGATCTGATGCTTTCAGTTCTTTTGCATATATTCCTAGAAGGAGAATTGCTGGATCATATGAAATTTTGTGCTCAGCCTTTGAGAAACCACCAAAATGTTTTCCACAGTGACTATACCATGTTATGTTCCCATTAGCAATGTATAAGAGTTTTGCTTTCTCTGTACTTATCAGCACTTTTATTATAATATCTATCTTAATGGGTAGAAGTGTTAGCTCATTATAGTTTTCATATGTGTTTGCTAATGGCTAATAATGTTAAGCATCTTCTTATATTTTCAATTGTTATTCATCAGTCTTCCTAGGTGAAGTGTCTTTTCAGTTCCTTTGCCATTTTTTTTTTTTTTTAAAGTATTTGGTCCAGGGTCTACAGGTTCTATAGGTCCTCATTATGTAGATTGGACTCATGGTGATTCCCCTGTTTTCAGCCTTCCCAAGGCTGGCATTACAGGCAAGTGCCACCACACCCAGTGTCAATCACCATCTCAGTGTGCCCCAGGGCAGGGACCAGCACAGCATGCTGGAAATTGAACTATGGTCTCTGTGCTCTGCCTAGGCAGGCACTTTAGTCTGCTGAACTATTGGCGGGCCTTCCTTTGCCATTTTTAATTGGCTATTGGAACCTTTTTTGAATTGCAAAAGTTATTTTGTATTCAAGAGACTAGCATCACCATGTTTTTAGTTTTCTTGAGTGAATAACTAGGAGTGGAATTTCTGGGTTAATTGGATGTGTTTTTGTAAGAAACTCCAAACAATTATTAAAAGTGATTGTATCAGTATATAGTTCCTGAAAGATCACATGACACTTCCAGGTATTCTGCTGCTTGCCAGCATTGGCTCTTGTCAATCATTTTTTTATTTGAGCTATTCTGATGTATCTGGAATAATACCTTATTGTGGTACTTATCAAGAATTTCCCTATTGACTAATTACATAAAATGCTTTGTGCATTCTCATCAGTCATTCATTTTCCTCTATTTCAATCTTTTGTCCATTTTAAACTTGTTTGTAGGAATTTCTTTTATATTCCTGCTATGGGTCCCTTGTTAGATATGTGCTTTGCAGTTTTCTTCTTTTACTTATTCCAGTCTTTGAATTGCCTATTATTTTTCTCTCTTACATTCTTAATGATGAGAATATTTTTAAGAAGTCACATTTATTAATTTTTCATTTTATGACTAGTGTTTTTTGCATTGTATCTTAGAAATATTTGTCTATACCAAGGTTGCAGTGATAGTCTTTTGTTTTCTTCTAGGAGTTTCATGGTTCTACATTTATATATAACTATGTAAGAAATATTAGTTTCTGTACATAAAGAAATAGGAGCTAAGAATCTCTGTCTCTGTCTCTGTCTCTCACCTGTCTCTCTGTCTCTGTCTCTCCTCCTCTTCCTTCTTTCTCTCTCTCTCTTCCTCTTTCTCCTCCTTCTCTTTCTTTTTCGTTTTCTCTTTCTCTCTCTCTTTTCCTCTCAGCTTCTTCCCCTAGTTGTTGAAGCACCATTTTCCTCATGGAATTCCCCTGCCACACCGCATTGCCTTATATTGACTGTGTATTTGTGGGCCCTCTTCTGAACTTTCTTTCCAGCTCACTCGTGTTATCTACTCTTATCCATTATCTGCTTATCTTTAAGCAATCAGCAAAATGTTCTAAAAGACCTTCACTTAGCACCGGCCTATTCCACTCTTTATCTATTTCTTCTGAAAATCATCAGGCAGATGTTTTCTCAACCCTCATCAACTTGCAATTACATACTGTAAGAGAAGTTGGAGAGGCCACCTTTGTACACCAGCCTGAATTATGTCAAATCTCATAATTTTTCTATCTTTCTGGAAATCAAGTTCCACATGCCTTTTCATGGCACTTAATCTCTGCCAAAATTTTCCCACTGTACTGTTCCAGCTGTACCTGTCTCTCGATGGCTTTGTGGTACTAACCAAACTAGCTGTCCCACAGGTTCCTCCGTGAACCTCGTCCTTGTTGAGTGTGAGCCTGTGTAGGTGTGTGCTCTCTGTCCATCACCCATGTTCCTTAGCTAATGAATGTTTAATTTTCATCTTCCAAATCATTCCTAATTGTTACAGAACCCCACATTCAGATGTACTTCTACTCAAAATTTTCATGCCCCTATATTTATGTATTTGATTCTGGGAACTGAACTCAGAGCCTTGTGCATGCAAAACTGACCCCGTGCTCTAGTGCTGAGCTCCAGCACTTCCCCTTCTTATGGCATTTATACCTCTGTTGCATTCAAATCCTCACAATAATTTCTTTCTGTATTTTTTTCCAGTGTAACACACCAACAAGAGAACTCCTTGAAAGTGGTATACTTTGTATCTCTTGCCTAGAGATGTGAGCAAATTTGAGTGAAAGGTGTTTTTGTTGCTGTTGTTCTTCTTTCTTTCTTTTTTGTTTTTTGAAATAGCTAAGGAACCTATTAATCAAAATTTAAAAAGTTTGGTCAGGCATATGGTTGAGGGTAATCTTAAAATTCATTCTGTTAGTTTTAATTCTGTTAACTACTTTTTGTTTTCATATCCAAATTAGGTCTTTTCAGTTGGAGGCCTCTCAGGACTGTAGCAAAGATTTTGTGGAGATCCGAGAGGGGAATGGCACTGGTCACTTGGTGGGAAGATACTGTGGAAGCTCCCTGCCCAACAATTTCTCAGTCACTACAGAAAATGTTATGTGGGTCAGATTTGTCTCAGATGGCTCGGACAGCAGCATGGGCTTCCAGGCCTCATTTACTATGAGTAAGTCAGTTCTGCTTAGTGATGGCTTCCAAAATGTGTGCCATAAACTAGAAATGAAGAGTTTTTCAAGAACGCATTAAGAGCTGGGCGTGGTGGTGCACGCCTGTAATCCCAGCATTCGGGAGGCTGAGGCAGGAGGATTGATGCGAGTTCGAGACCAGCCTGGGCTACAAAAGTGAGCCCAAGGCCAGCCTGAATTGCATAGTGAGACCCTGCCTAAAAAAAAAAAAAAAAAAAAAAAAAAAAAAAAAAAAAAAAAAAAAAAGAACGCATTAAGAACAATCTTAAACTACACTTTTGTTTTTGTCCTTTATTTTTTAAATTTATTTTAATTAATTAATTAATTTTTATACACTTTTCTTCCATATTGTGGAATTACTTTATTGTATATTGGAAACATTAAATTATATATAAGAATGGCTCATTAAGAACAAATGAAGATTTTTTGATGGTCTAATATTCCTTTTAAGCTCTAGTTTGTGCCTAACTTTTTAAAAATCATATTATGCTGCACAATTTTCTAATATAGCTTAGGCGTGGTATATTTCTATCAAATGTGCTTCATCTGATCCCAGAAACTATATTCTTAAATTGAGGATCACTAATATGACCTTTGGATTGATTTCAGCGCTCAGCAATAAAGACAATATTTTTTCAACAAGAGATAAAATGTTAGCTATTTTCAGATAGATGAATTAACTACTTTTGAGGACCAAGCCCAAGGCCCTACATATGCTAGCCAGTCACTGGCTCACCAGCCTATATCCATAGCCCTATTTTTGTTTTTTTAACTCAAATTTTCCATTGTTGGTTCTTCTGTATGTTCAGTTTCTCTTATACTTTAGAGTTTAAAAAGAAACATCTTTATATTGTAAAGCAAAGTAAAATAGATAAAGTGTGGATGGTACCCTTCCCTGGCTTTCTGGTGTCCTCAAAGGCCTAGGAAGCCCTTTTCACATGGGAAATTGTCACCTGCTTTCACAGTTTGCAACCTGCTAAGTAGATAGGATTTCATTTAGAAAAACACGCTTCTGAAAGGAATTCATAAACAGCCTGGAAAGCAAATGAGAAGCAATATTTCTTTCGGTTGTTGGAAAAGAAATCACAGTCGATTAAAGTCCATCCTTTTTTTTTTTTTTTGCGGGACTGGGATTTGACTCATGACCTTGCACTTGCCAGGCAGGTGCTTGTGCCACAGAGCTATCTCCCTGGCCCCTTGTCTTTTTTTTTTTTTTTTTTTTTACATTTGATTGAAGAGCTATTCTGCATAAGTCTGATTTACTACTCTGTTTTCCTTCCTAGTATTTGGCAATGATAATATTGAGGGAACTCATGGGAAAATCGCTTCTCCTCTCTGGCCTGGGAACTACCCCCATAATGCCAATTACAAATGGATAGTAAATGTGAATAGCTCTCAAGTTATCCGTGGTAGAATCTTGGAGATGGACATTGAATCAGTAAGTTACTGCCGTTATGACAAATTAAAGGTGAGTTTCCTTGTGAATTATATATTTATAAATTTTGATATATTACAAATCCAAATTAGTGGCTGTTCAAGCAATTGCAAAATGTATGGAATGGTCTGCCCTAAATCATGATTACTGCCTATTCATTACCTGCACAAAGGTAATTCCAGTTCATTTATTATGTTCTATAGTGCATCAAAAGATATCTTCAGCAGTATTTTACTTAACTCATTGAGCTTTGTCTGGTTATGTAGGTGTCCTAATTATTTATCCTATCATCTATCACATTATCTTGTTTGTTGCCATGTTCAAGTATGATTTAGAGGACCACGTAAGAATAAATATAAAAATTACAGCAATCATTTTCATCCAGACACTGCACAGTGCATCAGTCCCAGAAATATTGTTAGATCTCTAAAAGTTAGGATCTCACCTTCCATATCTTGTATGCTCAGTGCTTTGGTCTGACCAGATTTGTACAAAAATATGGAGAAAATAATTTCACATAAATAATTGCTACATAATTTTTTACAATAAAGCTTAGTAGAGGATTTTATAAGAAACATTACGGTGAAATTGCTGGCGATTATTTCAAAATTCTCACAAAGTGAGTCTCTTAAATATGTAATTAAATATCTTAAACCAAATAAAAGCAATTTATTGGTTGTTTTGAATGTACCAAGTCCTGTAAGCTATAATTCTTGCATTGATTATTCTTTCCTTCTGTGGACATATGTACTGTTTCCAGATACCTACCCATTTGCTCTTGTTAAGCCTGTTTCTTTCATCTATTTCTTAATTCCTCTCCTTAGTGCTCCAAAGCATACTTATTAATTGTTGTCATTGTATAACTATCTAAGATTCCGTTTTTCTACCCACAAATTTTAAATTATTCAATATGCTGTATCCTACAGAGGATGAATAGAGTTGCAATAAAGTTGTACATATCTTGAAACACCGTAAGTTATTTGCAGTATTTTGTGTTTAAAGACACTACTTTAAACTGAAGTAACACATTTGCTTATTTTTATTATAACATTGTACAGTATAAGGCACCTTTTAAGTTTTCTTTTTTTAGGAAGAAAAGGAGAGGTAGCTGCCTATGAACAATGTTTTTTTATCTTTTTCATATGTAGATTTATGATGGTGTTGGCATTCATTCTCGGCTGGTTGGTGTTTACTGTGGTACTGAAGCTCAATCTTTTAGCTCCTCGAGAAATTCTTTGACATTTCAGTTTTTGTCTGACGCTTCAAACTCAGGGAAGGGATTTCTTCTGGAGTGGTTTGCAGTAGACACTTCTCCTGGACCTTCGCCTACCGTTGCTCTAGGTGTGTTTGATAGTATGTGAAACTTCTTGGGACTGATGTGCATAGGCCAATATTTCAAAGGCCTCACTCACAAACGCACAAATAAGAATTGATGGGGTCCCCATCTTCCTTCCCCCATATGGCCAAGTGTCTTTTCAAATTCATAAATACTTATGTGTCATAAAACTATTATATTGTGACTGAAAATGTAGGATTTTCAGGTAAAATGTCTCATGTAAAGTGGTGTTTAGTAACCATAAGATGTTCTATTTGTAC
Source organism: Myocastor coypus (assembly GCA_004027025.1). Classification (NCBI taxonomy): domain Eukaryota; kingdom Metazoa; phylum Chordata; class Mammalia; order Rodentia; family Myocastoridae; genus Myocastor; species Myocastor coypus. Next base: position 6,379 of record PVJA010023345.1, on the reverse strand, counting down.
TTTCTAGAGATGATATAAGAGCTCTCTAAAAGTTTAACTTGCAAACACAACACAAGCACATGTGCACACACACACACACACACACACACACACACGCTAACACAGTACTTAAATATCAACTGATAGAACTCTTTTTCTCTAGATTTTATTTTGTAAAAATATCACACATGAAAATTTTGTAAAAATTAACAAAACTTGACATTTTAAAATATATTAGCTTACCAAACATATCATAACATTCCACATGGAAATGTTAAATGTAATATATATTTATTGAGGAAGTATTATGAAGGAAGAGTCATAAATTTCTGGAATCGTGACTTCTATATACTGTTGAGAAATCTATTCCTCTGAAAAGTGATGAGAACACTGGTAAAAAGAAAATAATCAAAATCAACTCTTGAGGCCTCTAGAAATTGCCTCAGCTGAGATGTATTTATCCAAGAAAATTTCAGTCTCAGTAAAAACAGTGCCTTTTTCTATGTCCCCACCCTCTGCCAGTTTTAGAGTGGTTTTCAACAGCTCCCTACCAAGATACCAGTCAAAACCAGCTGTTTAGCAGCTTATCTCCACGGGGATGGGACAGAACTGGACTGCAGCTCTTCCTGTCTCCCTGGAGTTGCCATTATCTGATGTGCCTGGCAGCTTTCTACAAAACTGCATTCTCACATTTTGTCTTCTTTTGACCTCAGAGCACACCCTGCTTAAGCATCCCTATCCCTAGGGTGTTTCTGAAAATAAACAGTGGCACTTGTCTAACATCACAATTCCATGAAGCCTTAATACCAGTTACAGCCCATGGGAAACTGAACAAAACATGTGAAAGGAAGAACTTGGGACTAAAATGTCTATCTGGGGATTTAGGAAGCTCTAACATATTTCTGAGACTCCAGAAAACCACACATATGGAGCCGTACACATGCTCAAGAAAAGATCCACCAGAGTTCTAATTTCTTACCTTGTATGTTTTTGGCTCAGAATAAAAGCTAAAGTAGAGCTGAAAACAAAAGAAAGGCAGTGGCAGAAAACCTTGGAAGACGCTGATTTCCATATATTATTTAAAATGCCCAGTTATCAACAAAAAATTGTAAGATATTCAAAGAAGCCAGGACATCTGGCCTATAGAAGGAAAAGGAATAAAGTAGTTGTCCTAAAGTAATTCGGGATAATTGACTTAATTAATAAAAATTTTAAATTAAATATTATAAATATGTTAAAGAACTAAAGAAAATGAAGTCTCAAGAATTAAGGAAAAATAAGAAAATGATATTTACCAAATGCAATTATTGACTATGATAGGAAGATGTTTTTAAAGAATCTACTAGAAATTTCCGAGTTGATTGCATAAATAAATATAAACAAGCATAACGAATTGTTGAAGGGAAACTCCAACCTCATGACTTTGCTATCATTTGTGTAACTCTCACATGTAGCTTTGCAATGTGTAACAAACATGAAACTATAGCACTGTTTTTCTGTACTGTATCATATAATCAACGCCAACTATGCTACTGTATAAAGCAGTTATATACTTCCAGAGAAAGATATTGAGGCTTCATGAGCAAGATGTACAGAATTGAAAAAAATCATAAGTTTGAGCAGTGAGTCATAAGTCTGAATAGTCATTAAACAGGTAGATCACTGGACAAGGAATGCCTATAATTATAAATCTGTATCAATAGGCTTAACATGTGTGTATATATATATATACACACACGATTTATTGACAATCAATTTCAAAAAGGGTGAAGAAAGGAGGGATAGGATTATGCAGGATAAATATCTATAATCTGAAGTCTGAAATGATTTAAAATCTAAAATTTTTAACCACTGGATATGAGGGGAACTTCACAAAGCTTCAGACAGCAGATTTTATATTTTCATTTTTATGACTGCTTAGCTTGTGAAATCTTTGCAAATATTCCAAAATCTAGATAACTGTAACATCTGAAATAATTATGGTCCCAGGAATTATTTTTTTTTTCGGGATTGGGGTTCAAACTCATGACCTTGTACTTGCCAGGTAGGCACCTGTGCCATGGAGCTATCTCCCCAACCCCTGGGATTTTGGATATGTGATATTGACCTGTGTTATATAGCTATACACCTTTTAGTTAAGTACAAAAGTGTGTACATGCATGTCTATAAAGGCATTATACATACAAAAGAAAAAATGGAAACAAGTCAATATTCACTAACTGATAAATTAAGAACTAAATGTAATATATCCATACAATAGAATAGAATTCACCCTTTGAAATGAAATAAACCAAATACTGATATGAACAACAATATAAATGAACCTTGATGCTAATAGGCAAATTATAGACAGATACAGGATTTAAGGTTTCTGTTCAGGAGGACTAACATGCTGTAAAATTAGTTAGTAGAGACTTTTCTAGGATTTTTTGAATGTGGTAAAAATGATTCGATGTACAGCTTAAAAAGGAAGATTATTTATTTATTTATTTATTTAGGGACTGGGGTTCCAACTTGCCAGACCAGCACTTGTGCCACGGAGCTATCTCCCTGGCCCCAAAAAGGAAAATTTCATTATGTATTTATTTATGTTCTGTATGTAGGACAGGGTCTACAGGGTCTATATCTACATAGATGAGACTTGTAGTGAGCCTCCTGCTTTCAGCCTCCCAAGTGTTGGGATTGCAGTGCACACCACTACACCCAGTCTCAATCGGGGTCTCAGCGTGCCTCACAGGAGGGGCCGGGATGGCACTCCGCCGGGGATCGAAATCCTGGCCGCTGCACTCTGCCTTTATCAGGTCGACCCAAAAACTTGAAAAGGAGTTTTTTTTTTTTTTGGCTGGCTCAGGCTGCCTTAAGGGCAGGTCCGGTGTGGCATGTGGAGCTGGGGATTGAACCACAGTCCCCTGAGCCTGACTGAGTTTGCCCAAGCAGGCACTTTAAACAGCTGAGCTAACACGCAAGACCTCCCAAAAGAAAAATTTTATTGTGTGTTTGTCATATTGCAGTAAGGCTATTACTGAAGAAAAGATGCATGTACAGACATTCCTTGTTTGAGAAACTACCTGCTTATTTATTTTTATTTTTATTTTTTTAATGTATTTAATTGTTAAGGGTCTCACTATGCAGCTCAGACTCATAGTGATCCTCCTGTTTTCAGCCTCCTGAGCTCTGGGAGCACAGGTGTCCACCACTGTGTCTGGACTCTGTGGCTAGCATAGCCCACCCTGTGGGTGGGGCCGGCAAGGCATGTAGTGCCTGGGATCAAACTGCTTGCTTAGGGCTGCCTAAGCAGGTGCTCTGAAAAACTACCTATTTAGTGACTATTCAAGCTTAAAACTCGAGTTCCTTGTTTAGACAGGACCTGTGCCTGTTTTTGTGTAGTCCTTTACACTTTGTTTATATAAGCTCAATTACTTTTTTTTGGTATAATACACTTTGTTTATAAAATAATACAATCTTTGTTGATTGCGCTGTTCGTTACAGTATGGTAATTTTGTCCTGTTTTCATCATAGCACTGTGTGTAAGCTTTTTGCAAATAAAAGCAAAGTCATTGAGCTGGAATTTCTTTTGACCATGTCTTTAGTCTGAATATTGTAATGTACATACTATGTATAGTTCTTCATTTGGCAACTAGTTCATTTAACCACCTTGTCAAAAGAATGCAACCTAGTAGTTACGTAAGGAGTACTCGTATTAAACATACATTTAAAAATAAAGGCTGAAAATTTGCTTATTTTTAAAAAAATTTCAGCTTATAAAAATGACTTCAAAATTACCTAGCTATAAATAACCCCTGAGTCGCTTGTACTAAGACAGGTATGTGGAACATGACGGTAGTTCCTCAGACAGATGAGGAAAATCCTCTACGTGTATTATTTATGCTGAGCAAATAATCATCATTCAGTAACAAATAAGTTGTGTGGCAAAATTATGGTGAAAAAGGTCATGTATTTTTCTGTCACAAGAGATAACTTCAGAAATCATGGCTGTGTCAGTCAGTGTGTTTAATGTAATGATTACTGATTTCTGTGAGAAAGTTGTTTCATCTCTTTGTTGTTCATTTTATTCAACAGTCGTGGTTCTTTTCCATTGGCGTTATTCTAAGATGTTGCTTTTCATGGCACAGGCGCTTGTGGAGGGTTCCTGAGGACAGGAGACACGCCCATCTTTTTTTTCTCCCCGGGCTGGCCAGGGAGGTACAATAATATGATGCAGTGCACATGGCTTATTCACGCTCCAGATTCTACTGTGGAACTCAACATTCTCTCAATGGACATAGAATCTCAGCAAACATGTAGCTACGATAGTCTTGTGATAAGAGATGGTAAGAAATATTTTGAAAGATACTATTTCTTTTTAACTCTGACACACAGTTCATATTTAATTATCATTATTCACTTATTGCCTCTGTCAATTTTGTACAGAATTTTATACATACTGTGAGCACTGAAGCCATTGAATCCTGAAAATAGCTTCAATTTCTGGAGATGTAAGACAAATATTAAATTGTTTGTCACAAAATGTCAAGAACACTGGAACATCCCTAAGAGAAAACAAATCCTTTCTGAGAGGCCTAAGAGTTGAGATAATATTATAAAATTTCAAATTATCCAACTGTGTTTTAAAAAGGAAAAGTCTTGTGGATAAATATTGATGTTTAGTATCTATGAATTTAAGATACTAGTGGAAGAGCCAGGGAGATACCTCAGCAGCTTAAGTGGCTGCCTGGCATTTTAAAGTCCCAAGTTCCATATCAGTACTGGGGAAAAAAAAAAGATTTAAGTGGAAAGGTCTTTATAACTTCAGCATATCCCTTTCTTCTTATCCTCTCCTCCTATGAGTGAAAGATGTAATACAATGGGGTAATATTTCCCCACATTTTCCTTTGTATACAGGTGAGACATTGTGACACAGTGACCCGGGGTCCTAGACAGTGCTAACATGTAACATGTGCAAAACCGCTTCACAGTTGATGCTGGCTGGAATGAAGGGGAATGATAAGAGTGCTGTATCTTCATGTCTACAGACACTTACCAAAAACAAAGTTGTGTCTACATTTGGCCCATACTTTATTAGTACACAAAGTCTTATCTCCTTAAACACCTTCATCCCCAGAGTAGTGAAGATGTTTTATTTTTGATTGTATTGAGTCTGGGAACTAAGAAAAGTCTCAGACCAATCTTACAAACATGATGAAATGAGAGACACTTTGTCTCTTTCTCTGTCACATGTCAGTTGTCAGCACGTGAGTGCCCTAGAGTTATTGTCTTTTCTTATGTCAAGACATTCCTGTGGGTAACTAAGTTTGATTTGATGAAGTGAACATGTCCTTGCACATGTATTCTGAGTGCTCAGCATCAAGTTCAAGCCTCAGAAACAATCTTTAGTTGGTCATTAAATCAGTGAAGTAAGAGCTGTGATAAAAAACTAAGGTGAAAGTCTGGATTTTTCTTTTACCTTAGTACAGTAAGACACATTGTTATTAATATTCCCATTCACTTTGAACATACTTACTCCCATATTTCTTGCTGCTTTCTGTAGCAGTTCTGGAAGTCCTCTTTCATGAGGAGTCTTTAATTGTTCTGCTTGGCTGCTATGATGTCTGAATTGAATCAAAATGTTTGCCCTACATAGTCATTTTGACACTGAAAAAGAACAAGAAATTGCACAGTGCAGTGCCAGGTTAAGCAAGGGAGGTGAATGCAAGCAAGTCTTAATATTTTAACAAGCTTCTCTTTTCACTGGAGGGCTGGGGAGATAGCTCAGTGGAATAAGCACTTGCCTGGCAGGTTCAGTGAGAAGAAAGGTTGATACTAATAGTATTTTAAAAAGATATCACGTCTGCATCTTGTACTTTGAACAACTACTATAAAGACAAAAACATGCAAAGTATAAATTATTGTAACTGTCCTACTAACTTATTTTGAAATTGTCTCATTATTTTGTTCTAATTAAAATTAATGAAATTTTAAAAAATGAAGGAAGAAAAATATATAAAGCAGAGTTTTTGGGGACAATCTGCTTGGGGCTCCTCTGTCCTTCTGTTGGACAGGAGTTTTCTTTTCCCTAGTAAATATTCTGTTCTTGAAATCAATCAATCAAAACAGTATCTTCCTAATCAATCACCCACAAATGCTGCATACCAAAGATCTCTCTAAACTGAGATTCCATGAAATTACATGGGACCTACAAAAAGTTTTTTTTTTTTTTTAAGATGGGGATAGAGCTGGGCATGGTGGCTCACGCCTGTAATCCCAGCACTCGGGAGGCTGAGACAGGAGGATTGGTGCGAGTTCGAGACCAGCCTGGGCTACAAAAGTGAGCTCAAGGCCAGCCTCAACTGCATAGCGAGACCCTGTCTCAAAAAGACAAAAAAAAAAAAAAAAAAAAAAA
>PVJA010023344.1:0-33086 GCA_004027025.1 Myocastor coypus | reverse complement strand
GTGAGGACAATATGCAATATGTCAACTTTCAAAGAAAAGAAAGGGGAAAAGAAAAAAAAAAGTAATGTGGATTTAGAAAGGTTAATGTTTAATTGTTTGATCAATCTTATATACCTATATGTATTAATCTAAACTGATCTGATGATGAAAATATGTAATATAACCATTGTTAAATTTAAACAATAAAAAATTGAAAAAAGAAAAGAAAGAAAAGATAAACATTAACTCTCCCCCAAAAAGATAAAGTTTCACTTTCTGCCATTTGAATTCTTTTTTTTTTTGGTCTTTCTTTTGAGGCAGGGTCTCGCTGTACAGTTCAGGCTGGCCTTGAGCTCAGTTTTGTAGCCCAGGCTGGTCTCGAACTCTCACCGATACTCCTTCCTCAGCCTCCCGAGCGCTGGGATTACAGGCGTGCACCACCACCCCCGGCTTGCCATTTGATTTCTGTAAATTTGATATGACCTACCTGAGAATCTCCTAAAATGGCGATCCCGAAGGTGAGTTTCCTTTTCTGTCCACCACTTAAGTTTTGAGCAAGGACACCCTGAATATTTTTCATTTCCAATTCCTGCAAGACTCTTTGTACCTACAGAAAAGAGACAATGTGTTATGACACACTCCAGGATTTATCTCTCTCACTCTTCTTAACTTTTTAAATACCAGGCTGTAACATGCAATGGTCAAAGCAAGCGTACGAGAGCCAAGCTGCCCAAGTTTGAACGTCACCCACTGTTAACTTGCTGCACAAGTTTGATGAAGTTACCTGCGCTCTCGAATCTTGGTTTCCACATGTGTAAAATGAGAAATATAATGTGTTTCTTTGAGTGTGAGAACTACATGAGTTTTGACATCGATGCTGAAGGACAGGCCTGGCATTTTGTGAGCTGTATGCAATCATCATGTATTGTTTAATTGAATTTTCTTATCCAACATTTATACAATGGCTCATTAACAGATAACTTAGTGAAGGAAGAAAAGTCTTCCCCATTTTGTCTTCACCCATACATCTATTCCAACATGTTTATTTACCTCCTTATGTACTTCTTGTGGCTGAATCCCTTTTATTCTAGCAAAGAGCCTGAGGTTTTCTCTCACAGTGAGGAAATCAAATTGCACATTAGATTGTGGGCAAACTCCGGTGATCTTGATGACATTTTCTAGGTCAGCTATTTCTGAGATTCGGTTATTATAAATGGTGACAGAACCTGCCCCAAAAATTCAATGTTAATATCAGGATAAAGAGTAAGTTAAAGTATTTCCAAATAAACAAATCACTGTCTATCTATTTGTTATCTGTCTGTCTATCTATCTATCATCTATCTATCTTATCTTATCACCAAGGATTATATCATTTAGGAATCATAAACTTCCATTTCATTTATAAGTTATTTGAAAAAAATTCCCAGGAAAATGGGAAATTCCATTGCGCTTTCCCACTGTTCTTATACATGCTTGGCTAGATGCCCAGGGAGATCCTAGCAGGGATGACGTAAATGGAGGATAATGAAGCTCTTCCACATTTCAATTTGTCTCCTGCTGCTGCTAGTTAATGGAGACCACTGAGAGGAGAATACCAGGCCAGCCTCTTGGGAAATGAAAAGTCCCTGCAGGAAGGGATGTGCAGCTGTCCCAAAAAGCAAACAGCAAAAAATGTGGGTGTAGCCATGCTAAGATACCTATTCCCAGTTACTTCAGTCCAGATTGAGGAAACCTGCCCAGGCAATTCACAGAATCATAGGAAAAAACCAAAACTTTCATTTGGAACCATTAGGTTTGGGAGTGCATGTTATGCAGTAAAATCTGACAGATACAAATGAAATTTCAAATAGTAATTAATGATCATGAAAATATTATTAAACATATTCTATAGATACTAAGTATCATATACTTTTATAGAATAATGTAAGTAAACTTCTAGTTTTCATTTGTTTCTATGCCTGTGTTAATAATCAAGGATTTTTTTTTATATTAGCAGCTGGTTGGTTTGTCACTTGACTTACCAAAAAAAAAAAAAAAATGACTCTTACCTTTGGTAGGGAGACACAAGCCGCTGAGGATGTTCAGCAGTGTTGATTTTCCGGCTCCACCGTGTCCAAGAATGGCAGTGATTTGGCCTTCATGTATGTCAAATGTGAGGTCTAGGAGGATGAAGGAAAGGTAGAAGGGAAAGATAGGAGAAGGAACAAAGAGAAAGAAGAAAGAAAGGAAAACAGCTTTCAGAATAAACTCAGTTATGGAGTTTACTCCTTGGATAGTTGTGTTTTCTAGGTATGAATATACTGGGTTGTTAAACTGAAAATAAAACTAATGAAATAACCTTTATGGACTTATTTTTCATAATATATTTTCTAGGATAATTCTATTTATTTATTTTTGTATACTGGGGATCAAACTCAGGACCTTGTGCTTGTGAGCCAGGTGCTTACGCTGTTGTGCTATGGCCACAGCCCAATTGCTTGGTTTAAATGAACAAAACATGCCTTCTAGTCTTAGGCCAGTTGACATTGCCTAACAAATGGTAGGTGATGCTAATACTTATGGAATGGAAGAATAGATCAATAATAAGTTATCTCATGGCAAAAACTCATTTGAATTAAGTATCACCTGTTTTTCTTGCAGAAAAGTAAAACATACAGTATATACCAGCAGCTTTTGGATTATGTAACAATTTTTGTGAGTTTACAGAAATAAATATGAAAATATTATTAGGCTACTTCAATATAGCATAGCATGAATTTCAAATACACATGATGCTAAGACATTTACATTTTCTAACTTTTATAAAGTAGAAGCTACACATTGGAAGGAAAAATTAATCATATGGCTCCAATAAATTTTCAAATATGAGATAATACAGTGATTGTTATTGGCATTCAGTTCTCATTAGAAGCAAAAAGACTGAACTTTAACTGGTAAATCTGTATCAATAAAATATTTGTTTTACCTTTTAAAGCTTCTATTTTGCTAGGTTTTCCTTTATATTCTTTTGTAACATTTCTGATTCTGAAAAAAAGAAAAGGAGACAGTTTTCTTCAGTTTATAGTTCTAGCTTGTTTGGCTGAGTTGATTAAATCTTCCAGGTGGGCCAACCAGATAGCTCAATGGATTAAAGCGCCTGCTCAGGCAGAGCACAGGGACTAGGGTTCCAGCTCCAGCACCACAAGCTGAGTCAACCCTGCCCTCAGGGCACACTAAGATGGCTACTGAGACCAGGTGTGGTGGCATGCACCTATAATCCCGGTGCTTGGGAGGCTGAAAACAGGAGGATCACTACGAGTTCGGTCTGGGTAGTGAGTCCCCGTATACCCTGTGCTGGATACATATAAATACATACATACATACATACATACATACATACATACATACATCTTCCAGGTACAGGAAGAGCTGAGAGTTCACAGTCATGTGACAGAATCTTCCAGAAGACTGTTTCCTAACCATGCTGCACATCAGCATAATCTGAGGAGTTTTATAGAGCTTATGTGTGGTTCCCCTCCACAGAACTTGCGATGCCATTGATTGGGGTATGACTTAATATTAGCATTAGAGAAGATCTCTGAAATGCAATTCTAAGGAAACCAAGCTACGATCTAAGGGCATCTAAGATTACAAGGATCACTGCGAACCCCTTACACAGACCGGAGATATCTTGGACCATCCTGACTCAAATGCTCCAAAGGGTCCTCAAGAGGTGGAGTAAGGAAAGAGCCAGTGTGTCCTAATAGTAAAAACACAGGCTTTACAGTCCTACCCACCTTTTCACTTCCTATCTATCGCTTGATTTCTCTGTACCTAAACCAATGTGTTCTTTCTAGGTATGTTTCAGCTTTCATAACCTGAAACTTTGAAGTACTCGAGTCCTTGCTGGAGTATTGGAGAGTAAACAAAATATTTCGCCTAGTGTGCACAGTACTCGGCTCCTGGTGGACATTCGATGAGCATAAGATGGATTTGGTTAGATGATGTTGAGCAGGGCAATGGAAAAGAGTGGAATTAGCATACACTGCATGCCCTTACGGACCTGTAATCCCAGATGCTTATTGGCCTGGCTTTTTCAACCATGTAAGTAGCATTCATAAGTTGAACCAAAATTACATTTCTTGTTTTGTCACTTGTGATTTATTAAGCAATTCAGATTCCATTAATGTTAGATTTTTTTTTAAACGTTCCCATTTTTATGTCAATCTCATTTTATTCTCATTTCCCAGTTGTGTGAGGTAGGTGAAGAGATTCAAGAGAAACAGCGAGACTCACACAAACACGTCCCATAAAGTCATCATGTTGATGTGAGCTACTCTGCTGGAGTTAAGTTTGGCTGAAGTTGCAAGCCAAACACAAGAATGGAGCCTGGGAGCAGAACAGGCTGAAATTAAACAGCTGAAATTCAGACGGGCTGAGAAATCTGACAGTCCCAAAGGACTAACAATTGCTGGTAATTTATCGGTGAATTAGAGTTGAACACTCACTTGGGACCTGAGGGATTTATTCTTATTTAGAAATAGGTTATCAGCCCAGGGCAAAGTGGATATTTTGTTTTTACAGAGTAAGGACAGGGACTACTAGCTGGTTTGCCTTTCTCAATTCTCTTCGTGTCTTTCTCTGGGCTTTTCTGTCTTACACTTTCCCATTCTTTTGCCTGTTTTGAAGAGACAGTAAATAGAAGAGGAAGGAGAAGTTTAAAAGTATAAGAGAAAAAATGAGAAGTACAGTAACTGAGTGGAGGATGAAGTCTGATTAAATGGAGCCAAACAAAGAAACGAGCAAGACAAAGAAAGGCTGAGAAGCCAGGGAAGGCTTTGTGGGGGACACTCAAGTTTGAATTTAATGTAGGTATCAACAACGGGTCCCTACAAGGGATCTGCAATGGGATTTTTCTTTGAACCAAAAGAGGAAGGAAGGGTAAGACGTGGGTAAAGTGAGGTGGAGCGGTCCCCAGGGCCTAATCCACTAGCTCCCACCTTGTTCTCTGCTTGTATCTCTGTTACCTGATGGCTTCTTTCCCTTGAAATTCTGAAGGCACTGGTTCAAAAGAGTCATTTGGTAAAGGGCCAGAATCTGTCTCATTTTCAAGAGCTCCATGAGGAGTCTGTTGTCTTGACCAAAAGGTGGACTTCAGGAAAAACAAGGGTGGATATCGATATCCGTGTTCGTCTAGAGGAGCAGGAGACAAAGGCCAGGTCAGACACTACTGGAAGGACAGCCAGGTGCATGCGCACACTGGTAACTGAACCATCGTTATGCTAAAGTGGATCATGTGTTCTGTCCAGGTTAAGGCATACTTTTTTTTTCTTTTCTTTTTCTTCATGCTAGGGATTGAACTCAGTGCTGTTCCCCTGCATAGAAGGTGCTCTACCACTGAGCGAACCTCTAGTCCCAGTGAGCGTGTTTTGAATAGTAGCATCATCATACAAGTAGATCTGTATTACATTAATTGGTTTCATAAGGAGCAACAAAACTGGTTAAATTTCTCTTTTTAGGAAAATTTCAATGTACGTTTAGGATTTTCTTTTCCCTAAGAGAGCCAGCTATTGGAATAGAAATGCAATATAGCCAGGCATGACGGCTCATGCCTGTAATCCTAGCACTCAGGAGACTGAGGCAGGAGGATCATTGAGAGTTCAAGACCAGCCTCAGCTACAAAAAGAGTGGAATTCTGCTTAGGAAACTAAATGTCATCACATTAATAGAGGTGTAGATATTGATAGTGACTACTGGAGCTAAGTAGTGGGTATTCAAAAGAAAGATACAATAAGATTTAACAACCATAAATGACACTCTGGTAAGAAAGAGGAGCACAGAGGAAAAAAAAAATTAAACAGCATGAAAGGGAGCTTTGAAAAAAAAATCCACTTTATATGTCAGCTTTATTTTATTCCCCCACAAAACTTTTCCACTGAAACTAATTTATGGCCTGATTTAGGAACATTTGAACCATAACTATATTATTAGAAACTAAGCCATAGTGTACTTGTATGATTTACTATAATTTCTGTGTTTCTAACATTCAGAAACCTTCAAACCAGAAGAATCATATTTCTTCAATGTTCTGCAAAATGCCTCCACTGTAGGGCTCATGTGATTGCAAATCTATTTGTATCTTTTACCTGGTTAATTATTCAAGCAATAAATATTTCCTAAGATTTTTTCTGTATGCCCGGCATATGATATTTGTTCAATGAGCACCTTTTTTATGACTGTTTGAAACATCACAGTGTATAATTATTATGTCAGTTCAAACCAAAACAAAATACATAAGATAAAAAGAAGCAGAAAAAGTGAATCATTGCATCAATACCGATTTGTGTGTGTGTGTGTTTGTGTTTTGTATTTTGTGGGATTGAACTCAGGACCTTGTGCTTGCCGGGTAGGCACTTATTCTACTGAGCTACCTCCCCACCCCCATGATCATAAATATTAACTGATACTCAAGAGTTCATCAAATACTGGTGTGGATACTTGCATTGCATCTATAGGCAAAATAGGTTCCTTGTTATACTGGAACTCATGTTATTGCAAGTGGTAAAGTAATGAAATAAGAATTTATGGGATAGCAACACATGCTGTGAAACTCTAGGAATGTGTTTTAAATCACAGATGTTCAGCCCTTATCTCTGATGAATTGTACTGGTCTCTAGAAAGCACTGGGGTTTCTGTTCATTTCAGTGTACAGCCAGGGCTCAGTACCACCAAGTTAACTTAGGTATACAAAAGCAGCTCTGAATTTTCATGATTGCCACTTAGGAATAAGCTTTGTAAGCATTTCCTTTAGAATGAAAGTGTCTTGAACTATGAAAAGAGCACATCCCAAATAAGTGTTTGCAATCAAACATGCAAAATTCAGGCTTTCGTTCTGAAAAGTCCAATTACAAGAACGAAATGAAGAACTAATTTGGTCACAGACCATGACTTTGTCTCTCTCTTACTGCTTAGTCACAAAGTGGTTCTTAAAACATAAATAATACATGCCTATTGAGATTCATTATAGGGAATAAAGGTACAAACACTCTATTTTAGTGCCACTACTTACTTGGCAAAACTTTTTCAAAGTACATCATTAGTACCAGATAAAGCAAAGTATCAAATGCCAACATGAAGAGTATTGCTAGAATTAGATTTGCACTGTCTGAAGATCCAGGAAGTGTGTTAGAATTCAAATCATAGTCCCAACGTAAAAGCTGAAAATTAAAAAAAAAAAAAGTAATGGGAATTAGATTCTATAATGAATTTTAAATACTTATATTTAGCACATGAATAGAATAGCTCCTTACTGCCTTATCCTAGTAACAGAATATTAAGTAGCCATGGTTTCCAGATGTATTGGGAATCATGTGATTAACTATATTGTAATTTAGCTGATGCTATGATAAAAATACAGTTTAAGTAAATTTTGAATGTTCGAAGGAAGCAGGGGAAAATAGCCACAGTTCTTCATGCGTTAACTTGGCTTTTGTCTTGAACTTAGATTTGGTTTTCTGCTAACTAGGACATCAGAAGGTCAGAGGGATGTAATCTTCGTAGCTTTTTTTTTTTTTTTTTTTTTTTTTTTGTGGTACCAGGGATAGAACTCAGGACCTTGGCCCCCAGAAGGATGTACTCTTTGAATATGGCACTTAAAGGGGAATTTTCACTTTGGGTGAACAAAATACCTGTGTGTTTATAAAGAGTGCCAGTGGGAAGAGTGTGCTGGTTTATAATATTTAAATTAATGAGTGCTTTATGATTAAAAATCCTTTTGCTAAGCACCAAGAAAAGGGATGGTTAATCATTTAATTATAGAGAAAGCAAAGTCAGTGTAATAAGAAAGATATTTTGTGAAAAGAAACATAGCTATTAGTAAATTAATACATTTTCTCAGAGCTTTTTAAAAAATTATATATATATAATTTAATAAAGAGTATTTAATAAAGAGTCCACAGGGTCTCACTATGTAGATTAGACTTATAGTGATCGTACTGTTTTCAGCCTCCCAAGTGCTGGGATTACAGGTGCACATGCCACCATGCCTGGTCTCAATTGCCATCTCAGCATGCCCCTTGGGTGGGGCCAGCACAGCACACTGGGGATCAAACCCCAGCCACTAAGCTCTGCCTAAACAAGAGCTTTTGTCCGCTGAGCTATCTTGCCAGCCCAATCTAATATTGCTTTACTGTTTGATTTTGATAGACACGTGCACTCTTTAATTGCTAAGACAAAATATGAGCGGATACTACCTCCACAGGAGCAGAAAATAAGAGAGTGGCTACTGGGAGTTAGAGGGTAAAAGGGAAGGGGATAGGAAAGTATTGATTGTCAGAGAGAAAGGAGGAATATATTCTGATGTTCTGTTGCCCATAGTGTGCTTATACTTACTCACATTACATTTATATAATTAAACACATAATTAGTAGCTTAAAATCTTATATTTCCTCACCCATGTTTTGTTTTGTTCTCTTTCTTTCAAATTTATGTATTTGGCACAGGGCCTCACTATGCATCTTGGACTTGTAGTGATCCTCCTGTTTTCAGCCTCCCCAGTGCCACCACACCCGGACTTGGTCACCCGCTCAGTGCACCTGGGAGGGGGGCTGGCATGGCATGTGGTGCTGGGGATTGAACCCCTGTCCCTGTGCTTGCCTAAGCAGGTGCTTAGTCTGCTGAGATATCTTGCTGGGCCTTTGTCACACTTCCTAAATGACTCTTCCTGCTGAGCTCAATACTTTCCACCTTTTAACACTTCATCTTTCTGAAGTCAGTAAGTGTGGGGTTTTAAATCTCATGCTGCAGACCATAGAGACGAATGCAGATGATGGCCTTCTAGAGAGGGAAAGACCCCTTGATAAATATGGCACGACTCCTCACCTGAACCATGCCAAGGGTGAATGCAAAGGGACTCAGCAAACTGAAAATCCACTCCAAGGATGCAGGAAGGTGCCTGTACAGCGCTGTGAATCCCAGACTCCCACAGAAGACCGTGAGAAAGAAGACCACCGGCCTGATTAGGGAAGGGTCCTTTACCAACACGCTCATTAAGAAAGCCAGCGCAATCTACAATGAGAAGAGTTCCAGCTGGATTATATTTCTGTAAGGATTAGCACTAGCAGTACAACAGTCGAGATTAACTACACATTGTCATTTGTATGTAATACACAAAATTATGTTTTGCAGGATCCACAGATTTTCACATGCAAATGGCCCACAGAAAATTAGAGTAACCATTTTTGATTGTTGGACTAGGAAATGAAAAGGGAAAAACTGAATTTGACTCACCATAGACAATCCATAGAGAAGGAAGAGTGTAAAGATCACCATGAAGCTTGCCAGGAAGAAGAACTGGATCAGTTTTATGACAAGTGCCAGCAGGAGGGCCAGGATGAAGATGAACCCAGCATAGAGCAAACCCCAGGAAAGCCTGATGCAGAAAAACAGCACCGTCTCACTCTTCCTTGCTCAGCTCTAAGGAGGGCCTGCCACGGAGCAAACCACTTCTTGTTCATTTGTTCCCTCACGTTTTCATTCAGCGGACATTTATTGAAGGTTTTAGGATATGCAAATATAAGGTGAAAATTTGGGGCAGACTTCATTAGAAATGAGGACTATTCTTTGTTCTAAGATGATTACAGAAACACAGACACACACACACACACACACACACACACACACACACACACACACACGATTATTAAAAAAGGAATAACCCAGTTCCCAGTCTGATGGATGTGGGCTGAAACATTTCACCCACTGCATTCTCCCCCTGTGACCTTGGGCTTACTCTAGCCATGCTCCTGTCCTTTTATTCCTCTCCACCATGACATCGTGGTGGTGGGCACTCAGACAGGCAAGTCTGTGTCAGTTCTGGTCTTAGTACAGTGTGACTTAGACCCTTTGCTCCCTGGAGGGTCGCTAAGAAGTTTCATGCACATCCTTGAAAGATGAGAAATTCTCCCTTGAGATACTTCCATCTCCCCTCTCTCTAAAAACCGTTTTCATCATTTTTTACGCATACACATTAAGCAACTGACATGTGTGTCCTTAATTGCATTGATTTTTCCATTAAGATAGAGAGTTCAAAAATAATCTCACTTCTTTCATAACAAAATAGTCAATCTCCTTTCCTTATCAATTTCTTTTTTTTTCAAGAAGTTTACCATTTTATTTTTTAGTTTTTATTAGTACACATGGTAGTATATAATGATTGCCTTCCTTGTGGTATGTGAAGTTGGTATGTGAACGTAACTGTTATGAGTGTGTCTAGGTGTTCCTAACTGAACATCTCATAGGTAGGTTGTTTGAAGGTCTCTGCACCTAGAGAGTATGCTACTGGATTAGTCCACTAATTGGTTTGTCATGGTTTAGGGCATTGTAGTGGATTTCTAACTGGTGGTCAACTTATTATCCTCAGTTGAATTAAACTGGCATGGTGCTGGAGGCAGGAGGTCCACCTGAGGATTTTTTCCGTCAGCATAAAGGTAGAAGAGAAGCTGCTAGAAAGCTTTTTAAGGATGCTGTTTGCAGAAGCTGTTGGGACTGTTGGAAGCTGCTGGTTCTCTCGGACTGTCCTGCTGGAGGACCCTTCATGCTGGCTTTCCCAGTGAGCTGTGAAGGAGCTTTGGTCTTCATCTTGAGCATTGCTTCCTGGCTCTGGAGGGGAAGATGGTGCACTGCTCAGCTTCATCAAGCTTGTCACATTGGCTTTCCTTATGGGAACTTGGCTTTTTTTGATTGCCGGAGGAGCTCGGGACCTCACTATTGCTGAGGTACTTTTAGGGAAGCTCTGGTGCTTACCATGAGCTGCTTCCTAGCTGCCATTCAAATCCCGCAGCCTGCTATCACAGAACCTTCATCCCAGTGGCGTAGACTTCCCAGCTTCCACCACTGATCACTGGGCCTTTCTAGCACAGGTTCATGAAGTGATCTGCTTGAGACTCTGTTGTGAGCTCTAGGCATCCAATTGGACTTGTGGGAGGCATTGCTGTGAGCTCTAGGCCCTCGGGTGGACTCTTTGGTGTTTAGTGTATGAATAGGTTTACTGTGCTTATATATAATTCTTTAGGTGATTGATTATAAACTACTATGACGTGTGCCTATACTGTATTGTTTCCCTTGCAAAAGACCCCAAAACGTGACAGGTATGGATAATGAAAGAGCTTCCTCTGGGTGTGGGTGGCACTGCCCCAAATGCTGGAAGGTTAGATGGGGTAAAAGGGAAAGGAAGACTGCTACCCCTTGCCTGCTCTTCCGTGGACTCTTTGTCCTTTGTGGTGCCACTCTGCCATGCCACCGCATCTTGCCTTCAGTGGGCTATGGACGGAAACCTCTACAAAGCGTGAGCCAAAATAAACATTTCCTTCTGTAACTTTGGATGTAAGATATCTTATCTCAACTACAAGGAAGTCCCTGAGACAATAACGTGTATTGCTTCTTTTTTCCTCCTCTTTCCTCTCCTCTTCCTCTCCCTTCCTTCATCTTGCCCGCCATCTCTTGGTTACCTGCCCAGCTGCAAAAGATCTATTTCCATATTTTTTATTATCTATCTCTTATTTTGCTCTTATATTTTGGGTCTTTTTTGTAAGGTAAGCCATGTTATATTTGAGCCATTGTCTGATGTATTTCATTTATCATTATGGTCTCAAAATGCACCCATTTTTTCTACAAATAGCTCAAGTTTATCTTTCTTTAGGACAGAATGGTATGCAGTTGTGTATAAACACTGTATTTTCTTTACGCACTTATCTGTTGATGGACGTATAGAGTCCTTCCAGCATTCAGTTCTTATGAGTTCTACAGCTGTATTATACAGTTATAATGAGACAGCAGAACAGGAGTCTAAATAGGGGCTGAGTAGTTGGATCTTACAGGTTGAATAATTCCAAGAATGGACAAGGTCCTCTTTATACAGGTGATATTTATAGAAAGAAAGAAGTAGACTCGGAGAATTTAGGGAGCTAGGTGAATTGTACATATAGCTTCTTTATCTTGTTTTCCAATAGAATTTAAAAGGCATAGTGATGGAAAAAACAATAGATTAGTGTATAGTAACTATTATATATTGGGCTATGATATCAAATCACATGATTCCTTGGGCAGGAATAGCATGTATGTATTTTCCTAATTTTACCATCAGAGAACCGAGTGATGTAAGAGTTGATTAACTTTGTTTGAAGTCCAAGCAGCTGCCTCGCTTCTCTTATTCTACTTCCTGCTTCCTACAAGCATTACCTCCATAGGGAAACCTTGTCCTTTCTTGGAATTACTCAACCTTTGATTTAAGATCAAATTACTCAACCTCTATTCAGAATCCTGTTCTGTTTTTTCATTTCTTCAAATGTGGCCATTGTGTGCTTTAGTCTTTAAGGAATCTCTTCTGTCCTGGTTTTATGGTTTGTATCTAGTTGTCCCCCCAAGGCCTCATGTAATTCATGGGGCTGTCAAGCACACAGCTCGAGGGGCAGGGCTTGAGGGTTGTGGCCAAGCGAGGCTCGAACCATAAAACTGACAGCACGAGCTGTCAGAGTTTCCCCCGCCCCAGGTGGCCTCTCTCGGAGGTATTGAGGGAATCATCCAGGACATGGCGAGGTAGTCTCGACATCTTGCTAAGTAATTCAAGCATCTTGAGATTATAAAGCCCCCAATAACTGTGAGCTAAATAAACCTTTCCTCCCCTGAGCTTGCGTATTGGGTATTTGTCCCAGCTACAACAGAAGAGTAACTAAGACACTTGGCTAGGATGCCAGCTCCCTTTGGCAGAGGCACTGATGTGATCTCTGCCTTCCCTACCCCATCTTGCCAGAAGACTCCATAACCATCCCCCACTTCTCCTGCTTCAAATCACGAGACCAACTGAAACTTCTTTCTTCACTCAGAGAACCATGGTGTTCCTCAACCTGACAAACATTACACTAAAGACAATTTACTCCACTTAATAAGATAAAATAAGTGTAGAAAACCACTAGGGATTAATAAAGACATATTGAAGATGCCCACTATTCTGGAGGCTCAAGGTATCTTTGTGCTCCATCCAACTCACCAAAATGCTGAATCCCGAAGGCCCATCACCATCATCAAACCCTTCATTCTTTTTCTCTCTCTGGTAACATTGATGGATGCACAGCAAGTGAATGGGGAAAAGGAAATGATGCAGAAGAAAAGGAAGAAATCTGTGCTAATTCCTCCTTGACTCACAAAGGGATAGATCTTCATAAACTTTCCAGTCATTGACATCAATTCTTCCATCACTGAGTGATTTGTCGTGGTCTAAAGATAGATGTTATTTAACAAAAATTGCATATTAATGAATTATATACTTGGATTTTGTTTGTTTACATCACCTGTTTTCTAAACAATGCATAACTGGCCTGTTGGGTTTTGATAGGACCTTAAAATTCAAGCTACCACTAGTTCATTTGAAATCTGGTGTTCATAGTTCTAGAATTTTACTTTGTATTTTACTACCTTCCTGACTGGCATTAGTGTCATTTGTTTGAAATGCCTTCTCTTTTATTTTATTTTATTTTTGTTTTAAAGAGAAAACACGAAAACATATAAGAAAAACAGAGGCAGAAACAAAGCCACATACAACAACACAAGTGCTACAGATATTTTAAAACAAGAATAGAAAATTATGGCTGGCAGGATAGCTCAGCAGACTAAGCATCTGTTTTGGCAACCACACGGATCAGGGTTCAATCCCTACTTCCACACGCCATGCAGGTCCCACCCATGGGGTGCACCGAGCTAGTGAATGAGTCTGGGTGTGGTAGCGCATGCGTGTAACCCCAGCGCTGGGGAGGCTGAAAACAGGAGGATCACTCTGAGACTGAGCTGTGTAGTAAGATCATATACCAAATACATAAATTAGAAAAAAATAGAAAATTAATCATGGTTGTTATATTGCTTATAGTTATTGTCAGATTTGTTGCTCAGATTGCCAGATATAGTTATCCAAGATTAGTCAAACAATTAAACATTAGTTCTTCCTGTCAATAAACCTTAATTTTTTTCTTATTCTTTTACTCTTTATTTTTAAATTTATTTTAAAAAGAGTATAATAATAACAGAAACAACAAAAGTCTACACCAGTGGTTCTCAACCTTTCTAATGCCATGACCCTGCAATACAGTTCCTCATGTTGTGGTGACCCCAAACCAAAAAGTAATTTTGGTGGCTACTTCAAAACTGTAATTTTGCTACAGTTATGATTCAGAATGTAAATACCTGATATGCATTATGCATTTTCTGATGGCTTTAGGAGACCCCTGTGTTTTGGTCATTCGACCCCCACCAGGGTCGCAACCCACACATTAAGAACCGCTGGTCTACACACTTAAAAGAACAAGATGAAGGACCAGCTAGATAGCTCAGCACATTAAAATGCTTGCTAGGCAGATGCAGGGATTGGGGATTTGATGCCCAGCCTGCTGTGCCGGCTCTGTCCCCAGATTGAACTGAGACAGCAACTGAGACTGTGTGTAGTGGCAGGCACCTATAATGCCAGCACTTGGGAGGCTGAAAAACAAGAGGACCACTGTGAGTCTAATCTGTGTAGTGAGATACTGAACTAAATACATAAAAAAGAACAAGATGAAAGGTATTCAGCCATAGTTTTTGTATTGCACATTACCATCCTTAATGTAGTGCTCAGATTGTAGATATTAGCAGAGCTAGTCAAAGTAAAAATTTTAAACAACAGCTACTTTAAAAAAATTATAGAAACTAGTAGCACACTCATCTCAGCTGTCCTATATATATACTTACATGACTTGAAATGTCTTCTCTGATCTTATTTAATTTTTAAAAACTTTTAACAAGAATAAAAATTGGGGCTGGGAAGATAGCTCCATTGTACAAGTGCCTGCCTGGCAAATGCAAGGTCATGAGTTCGAACCTTGGTCCCACAAAGAGAGAGAGAGAGAGAGAGAGAGAGAGAGAGAGAGAGAGAGAGAGAGAGAGAGAGAGAGAATAAAAATAGTAAAACACATAAGAAAAGATATAATATTACACTAAACCAAATGATAGAAATTAAATAATGATTGTTATAGTGCATATTTTTGTCTACAAATTAGTTGTTTACATTATCAGATGTAAGCATGCAAAGTTGGTCAAAAAATTTAAAAGAAGAGAGAAAAAATCTAAGCAATAACTACTCCTTTCAATAAACCAACAGAAATCAGCCATGCAATTTTCCAAGTTACTATATATTTTTTCCCTTTTTTTCTTTCCCTCTTCCCTGTTGTTTCCTCCCTTTGAACAGTTTCTTTCACTTTCACAATATCTATTGTACCTTCAGATATTTTTTACTCTTTCAGGTTCTTACACTAGTGAGACAATATGATATTTACATATGTAAGCAAACCTCTAACCTTAAGCATAAAGATGAACTGTTATTTCAATTAAGAACTCTCCTTTGAATCTCTAGGCTGGAAAAGTTTTTCTTATTTACTTAGAAAGACTTTACTTATCCCTCTTGACACCTACATCTCTTGTAATAATTTTCTTATTATATTCCTGTGTAGTGGTTGATACAATGTGTCAACTTGGCTGAATGACTCAGCAGCCCGGTTCCCTATTGGTGGGAGCCCCACTCTGGGGTATAATTGGTTCTTCCCT
Source organism: Myocastor coypus (assembly GCA_004027025.1). Taxonomy (NCBI): domain Eukaryota; kingdom Metazoa; phylum Chordata; class Mammalia; order Rodentia; family Myocastoridae; genus Myocastor; species Myocastor coypus. Next base: position 17,504 of record PVJA010023344.1, on the reverse strand, counting down.
GGAGTATCACCAGGGCCTGCCTAGGATATGATTGGATTTCTCCCTAGAAAGGAGATCAAGGGCCCATCCTAGGGTATGATTGGTTCCACCTTAGGGCGAAATAAGTCCACGTCAGAATGACTGAGCACAAAAAGACTTTTTAAAGGGCTGAAGGAGGAGTCAACCCTTCATTTCGTCAGAGAAGCTTCGGTCTTTGCATTGGGACTGGACTTCATCGTCTGGCTTGCAGCGCAGACTCTTCGGCCTCCAGCTTAGATCTCTCACCATCTGCCTCAGACTCTTCAGCCTCCATCTACAGACACTTCAGTCTTCCATTACGGACCCGTCAGCCGACAGACTTACACGGAGTGCTGCAGTGAAGTCCAGGCCTTGGGATTGAATTCTTCAGTCCGGAGTATGCAGACGACCTATGCGCACTTCCTCATCTGACTCTGTGGCTATTGTAAGCCAATCTTACAATTTCTTATAGATTGTATATTTGGTGTTAATATCCATTCCTTATATTATGTCTATTCTGTTCCTCTAAGTAAAACCCTGACCAGTACATCCTGGATTCCTGAAGAGGTCGAACTCATAGAGAAGATTATTATTATTATTTTTTTATTTTTATTTATTTTTTTTTGCCAGGTACCAAATTTCTTTATTTGAAGGAATTAAAGAACTTAAGTAGATGTTCTGGTACAGTTTATAGAAAAGGTTACAGTAGCCCCAACATGCATATGCTGTCTTGGCGACATTAGCTCTCATTGTCACTGTCCCCCAGGGTATGCTTGTCAAAGAGGTACTCTGCCATGCCGGACTCAGGGGCTTCCATCTTGCTCAGGCTGGTCACGTAGTCACCCAGCTCTTTGATGGCCTTTACCTGCTCGTCCAGGTAGTGCGTCTCGATGAAGTCACACAGATGGGGTCGTTCTTATCAGTGGCCAGCTTGTGCAGCTCCAGGAGGGACTGGTTCACGCTCTTCTCCAAATGCAGCGCACACTCCATTGCATTCAGCCCGTTCTCCCAGTCATCACGGTCCGGTTTCTTGATATCCTGAAGGAAGATCCGGCCGCCGCGCTGGTTCTGCAGCTTCATCAGCTTCTCGGTGTGTTCTCTCTCCTCATGAGGTTGGTGAAGTAAGTATTTGACGAAGTTCTTCAAAGCCACATTGTCGTGGTCAAAGTAGTAAGACATGCACAGGTAGACGTAGGAGGCGTAGAGCTCCAGGTTGATCTGGCGGTTGATGGTGGCCTCGGTGTCCTGATGGTAGTTCTGGCGCACCTGTGAGGGCGAGGAGGTCGTCATGACGGCGGCTGGCAAGGGTTGGCTGGGCTGCTGCGGCGGTGCGGGTGGCGGTGAGGGCAGGCGAGGGCCGGGCTCCGTTCAAGCACTGTTGAAGCAGGAGACCCCGACGACGCTCGGCGGACCAGATTATTATTATTATTATTTTATCCACAGTAAAACTTTGGTTTCTGAGCATAATTTGATCTGGAAATGGGCTTGTAGCCCAAAATACTTGTATGTGACAGAAAATTGTCCATAAGTAATAATGAAAACTCAGATGATTTCTTCAGTTGAGTCATTGCATTACCCAAAAATATTCACATAAAATTATTACAATGTTCTAATACAAAATAATAAAAGAACTACAAAAATATGAAGAAAAATAAATTAATCTGCACTTGTTTGAAAAGCTTCATGGCTGGAAGACATGAGAGAAGGGTTATTGTGTGATGCCTTTCACCATTATTATTGCATGCAATGCTGTCTGTTGGCTTTATGAAATCTTGCTTTGGTGCAATTCTAACAAGGAACCTATCCAGTGATGCTTCTTTTGTGTTCCTTTCAAGGATTTTCCAGACACATGGCACTGAATTGCTGTTAAACAGAATTATTACTTGCACTGCTGAAGGCTTATTTGGGTGGTCCTTCTCTATAAAATTTCACAGCGTCTCACATTTTACACATCTTCCTAATTTCATTTGAAATGAGATATTCCTTTTTCTCCTCCTTCTCTTCTGCCAATGAGATCGCCTGCAGAACTTCCTGCTGTTGGGAGATGATCACCCACAATCCCCGGGGAGGAAAAGGGAGAGAGAGAGAGAGAGAGAGAGAGAGAGAGAGAGAGAGAGAGAGCGCCATGGGCTCACTTGAGATCATGTGACTCATGGTATCATGCATTGCAAGATATGGCTTATTTATCAAGTGTAATGCATCGGGCATGTCTGCTCATCTTATGAAGCAGAGTACAAATTACTTGCAAACTGGGGTTTTACTGTACTTGCTCTCAATGTACAAGTTTAGTGAACTTCATGACAGAATGTGAATGAGTAAATGAAAGAACAGCAGAACTCCTCACTTATATTTTTATTCCTGAACTTTTAATGCCTACAATATCATTAATGTGCATCAAAAAAAAAAAAAAAAGAGTTTGCACTGAGCATTTTATACTTACTTCAATAATAGCAGCATTAATGGCAGCTTGAAGAGCCACAAACCCTCCCTTCCAGAATAGTGAAGCGTGACAGTAAACATTTTCATAGGTGTCATAACAATGACCTTTGTGGAAAGAAAGAAACCATAGTTATCATCATGGATGACTTTGTTTCTGACAATGAGCTACAATGGACTTTACAGCAGCACCAAAGTCTCAATATTCATGTTTTGACTTCAAAAATCTATGAAAGCATAAATTGTAGTAGTGATTCTCAACATATGTTAGACAGCTCTCCTTCAGGAATTATCTGGGTGTGGATTATCACCCCCTCCCCCGTTTTAAGCTTTCTCTTGTCATCTTTTGTGCTTCTCTGTCAATCAAGAAATTTATAGAGCACTTTCCTGATTTCATATCACAGAAACGGTCATTACAATGTTTTTCAGGAGTTAGAGGGATCTAGTATGTATGAGAAATTGAATTAAATGTTATTCTCACATTAGCTACAACACAGGCATAATGGACAAGTGGAAGTGTGAATAATTTATGTATAAATCATGTCTGTCAAAAGTCATGGGATGGGGCAACCCACTCGGGACCCCCTTCTGTTCCCCTCTTGGACAGAAGCTTTCTTTCCCAATAAATTTTCTATTCTAAACCTCTGTCTCATTCTTAAAATTCATTCTTCGATTTTAGAGATCTTGAAAAAAAAGAGTAAAGAAATGCAGCCGCCCACTCACTGAAAGTTGAGTATCAGGGACTGATATTCTAAATGAGTATCCATAGCCCTAAAAGAGCCTAAAGGAACCAGAAACTCAACCCCAACAGAAAGAACCCTTATTCCATATTCATACCCGCTTGCTACTTGACTTGCTTCCCAATTTGCTCCTGATTTAATCAATTTTACCTAAACAATGATGCTTGTAATCTCATTGGTCAACCATGACTTTGTCCCATCTCATGACCACCTAAGCAAGTTCCCCTAGTTTTACCTTACGTCCGCCTTATCACATGGTTTTGCTCTATAAGACCCCTAAAGAAAGACAATTTTGCGGGCAACCCACTCAGGCCCCACTTTTGTTCCCCGCTTGCACAGAAGCTTTCTTTCCCCAAAATTTTCTATTCTAAACCTAAAAACAAAAACAAAAAGTCACTGGATGGGTGGAGTAGCCAGCTCTGTGGTCTAAGCGCCTGCCTGGCAAGAGCAGGGACCTGTGTTTGATCCCCTGGACCACATGCTGTGCTGGCTCCATGCCCCAGCTCCCCACCAAAACTTTGAGTGGTGGTTTACTCTTGTAAAATATGAGTTCTAGCTGCATAATATGATCTGTGCCAAATAAATAAATATATAACTAAGGGATAAAAAAAAACCTCACTGGAAAATAAATCTTTACCTATTCCAAAAAAGAACCTACCAATGTAATAAAGTTAAACTAAGATATTCTCTAACAAGATGAATTAAAATTAAATACAATGATTAAATGTATACTGCATTAAAATTTTAAATATTTTCAATAATTAGTTTTAAAATAATTCACATGTAAATGATATAAAATTAAAACAGATACAAATGTGCCTACTGCCAAATTTTAAAAATAAATCCATACAATTAGAGTTGTAGTTCTTAGTATACTGTGGGTTTCCCTAGCACCAAGCATGGGATTAGGTAATAGCTTTACTGGACTTTCTGTTTATATTATGACTTTGATTTTGACTGTACAAAGTTAAATTGCAGAAGTAATTTTTAAAAACTTAAATTTTGGGCCACATGTGGTAATGCATGCCTTTAATTCTAGTACTCAAGAGGCCTTTTCATTTGTAGATTCATTATAGAGTATTTTCTTTCTTTCTTTCTTTCTTTCTTTCTTTCTTTCTTTCTTTCTCTTTCTTTTTTTTTTCTTTTGTATTTTAGGGAAGGATCTATAGGATGTTCAAGGTCTTACTACTAGACTGAACTTGTAGTGATCCACCTCCTTACAGCCTCGCAAAAGCTGGGATTACAGGCATGTGCCACCACGCCTACTCTCAATTGCTGTCTCAGTATGCCCCAAACGTGGGGCAGGCACAGCATACCCAGGGATTGAACCTTAGCCCCTGAGTCTGCTTGTAGGCCTTTTAATCCACTGAGCTATTTGGCCAGCCCCTTATAAGTTATTCTGAATGTGCTTCATTTGTTATTATGTTATGATTTAGAGTTTAAATAAATAACATTATCTGGTTTTTCTTCTTATGATTATAGAATCTCCCTATGGGAATGTGAATCAATCAATTTAAACACTGTTGTATTAACCACTTAATCAGATATATTTTTCTTTTCACAATTATCAACCTCACCAAGACAAACAAAATGACAAAACTCTTTTACTGTGAAAGTCCTTATAAAGCATATATTCCATCATAAGTACATGTCAGGACCATCACAGTGGCGTCTAGAAGAAGGCCCTGTAACCATTAACCTCGAAGTCTCAGGGAACTGTGGAAAAAAAGTCTGTTCCTTGGGCTATACATGTATATTCCAAATCAAATGAAAGACTATGAGAGGGAAGAAGCTGCTTGTAGCTGGCAGATGCGCTGTCTGCTTTATGTGACTTCTTAGCTGGAAGAAGCAGGGGGAGAAAGCCTTCTTCACATCTGCTTGGAAGTGCCACATGCCCAGCGCTCTGAAGGCAGCTTCCTGTCCTCTTAGAAAGGGGAAGAGGGGAGGTAGCAGGGTTCGTCATGGGATGAGCTTCACTCATTTGATTGTTATGATGTTGTGGGATAGATTACAGATTTTTTCAGCTTTAAAATAAAATTTCTCAATTTTTGTTAAATATATTAGAGTTATTTCATATAGGATGGGCTTACTCTTTGCTGTACATTCCTGTCAGTACTGTTCTATTGCTCCATGTGCTCATTTTCACCAACCTGGTAAATTGTTTTCTCCAAGGTTGTCTCTTCTCTGTTATTGCTTTAGCTACATATTGCAAATGTACATTGACTTTGTTTTTCACCACTTTAATTAAAAAAAAAGATACATTGGACTACTTCTGACTTTTTGAAGATAAATTTAAATTATGTCAAGTTATTAAATGATATAAAATAGATTATGATTTTGATTAGACTCACAAAATGGCCCTGAAATAATCTGGGCATCTGCAATAGGCAGGATTGTAAAACCCTCACTGTGTCATGCTTATTGCTCTTATAACATATCCTCCTTATGACTGGGGGTGGAACTTATGAATATGACATACTGTTCTATCATTGCAAGACACAATATATCTTAGGCCAAGAGATGTTCAAGTTGGCTGAGTCTAATCATGTGCATGTATATATGTATGTATGTATTCTGTATTTAATACAGGGTCTACAAGGCCTAAGGGTCTCACTACATAGATAGGACTCATCGTGATTCTTCTGTTTTCAGCCTCCCAAGTGATAGGATTACAGGCATATGACACCATGCCCAGTCTCAAGTGCCATCTCAGTGAGCCCCCAGGGGTGGGGCCAGCATGGCATATGGGGATCCAACCCTGGCTGCTGCATTCTGCCTAAGAAGGCACTTCAGTCCACTGAGCTATCTCATCAGCCCTAGGACAACTATATATTTTTATAAATAATATGTTGCATATGTGTGTGTGTGTGTGTGAAGGTTGTGATGCTTATAGATAATAAGAGATAGTCATCAAATGTTAACTATATTAGTATGCTCAAAAATGATATATATTTTAAACTTGTGGAATGACACACAGACATCACCACAGCAGGTAGTGATGATCTAATTTGACGGTAACATTGCTTCCCACAAATGCCTGCAACAGGACTGAACTAGCACGTAGTGGAAAGTCACCTTTATGGTCGCTGTTTTCCTCCTGTACTGGAATTTTTCCTTCTGAGAAGAACTGAAGATTATATGAGTATGCATCAGTAAATGTCACTCTTGCTATATCTCTAGGAAAACTTCTGATGACTTCTTCAATATCTTCTTTCTCTGGCAGTACCACTACTTCTTCATCTACTATTGAAAGAGGGGAGAGTTAGTGTAAGTGACTGGGATGGGCAATTGCAAGCAGTGGCATTCAATGGTAGGAGGTAACATTCAAGTGCTCTTACTACACTTGCTTCTGAAAACAAAATGAAATCAAGTGCTGACTTGGTGTAAATCAATAATCTGAAAAATGGAAGATTTCTAGAGCTTTATGTAGACACAATAAAAAGGAATACTTGAAAATTATTTCTTCTTTATAGGCTGTAGTTATTGAGTCGATTTCTATACACAGAATACCATACTATATCAATTGGATTCACCACAGAATTTGAATTCTTTTTTTTTTTCAGAATTTGAATTCTAAGTCTAAAATTCTAATAAATCTAAAATAGTTATAAATGACTGCCTTATGCAGACTAGAAATAACTAAGAAATAAGGAATAATTAAGGAATAAATAACGAAATAATAAGGTAGGTGGACCTTAGGTGGACCTCAGGACCACTGGGATAGGGAAACATTCTGGAATCTGAAGGGTATTCAGTGCTGGTAAGTGACAGTCCCAGAACAGATACATGTACTCAGGCAGCAGGAGTCGTGAGTAGGTTGGCACGGTGTCATGAGTGTCCAAGTTTGGGAAAGTTTACAGCTACAGGTCTGCAAGTCCTAAATGTTCCTCCTCTGTAGAGAACATAACATTGGTACTCTGTGCTCTGCAACACCCGCTGTGAGATCAGCAGATTTTCTTGTTCAGAGCATTTGTGCTCCAAATAGTAATTTCTTGCTTGGTAAGTATATTCAGGTTGGAGCCCCTCAAGGTTGAGCAGTGGCCTCTTACATCCAACAAAGGGCAGGTACTGTCTATTCAGATTTTCCTCTTTGCAAATTTAGATGTTTGAGACCATTTTTACCAGAGGAAATGGAAACAAATGCATGTCTATGCAGTCAACTGAAACAAAAAGTTATTTTACCTGGCTTGCTAGAAAACTCACCTGTCATAAAGGAGGCATTGGCTACCACATTCATGATTCGTTGGGTTTCTCTGGTGATGGGTGTATACACAATTGAAAATTTATGATTAAATGAGTCTACTGGTCCCAGACTCATTGAAGACAACGAAGAAAAATCTTTAAACTCATGACCATATAAATACATCAGTATGTACAAAGGCAGCAGGAGGAGCAAAGAAATCATCCATTCCTGTACCAGCCGAGGAAACAGAAACAGGAAATTATAATTCCCACTTGTTGACAATCTTTTCTGATATTTTTGTCAACGTTATGCTTTAAAATTTATGTATCTCTCACAACATGAACATTTTAAATTATATATAGCATAATTTTAGCAACTTGAGTAATTTTAAGAACAATTAATAGGAATTCAAATTATTCTGTCTCTGCATCACTGCTAAAGTATGTACTTTTTAAAAAAAATGTATTTAGTTCAAGGTCTACAGGGTCTCTCTACACAGATCAGACCCAGTGATTCTCCTGTTTTCAGCCTCCCAAGAGCTGGGATTACAGGCCCAAGACAGCATGCTCCGTCTCATTTGCTGTCTCAGTGTGCGCTGGGCTGCTATGACATTCCAACAATCAAATGCTGGTCTATGAGTCTGCCTAAGCAGGTGCTTTAATCTGCTGAGGTGGCTGGCCAACCCTAAAACATGTACTGTTGACCATGAGAAAATAAGAAATGCAACAGGACAAATCGGTTTGAATTCTTATCAACCAGTGCTATCATGGCAACACACACACACACACACACACACACACACACACATACACACACATACACACACACACACACAGAGTTTGATTTTCTAGAAAATCTGTGTAGAGGAGACAGTTCCAGGGTATCGCTCACTTAATAGTGATACAAAGATTATTTGCCAAGATTGTGGAACTGAAGCTCAACAGAATATCACTGAGCTGAGCAGTATTGTCCGCATTAGGGAGACATAAATCTTGGTAATTTGCAAAGTAAGAATCATTGTATCGAATATTTGCTATTATTGAATAACAATGCAAATCACTTTTCCCCAGAATGTTTAATATTAAAAAACTACACAGTGCATATATAGTAGGATTCTCACTAGTTAAACTGATACCTGGCCATATCTACCTGACTTTGCAAATATACCAAAGCTAAACCAGGGCTTTATTATAAGGTAGGGCTATAAACTAGTGCTGACTTTCTTTTTTTGACACTAAATATGTTTCCAACTCCCCTGCTGTTTAATTATTTAATTAAATAATTTCACGCAGTGTCTTGCTGTGCACCTTGAACTCATTGCTATCCTCCTGGCTCAGCCTCCCCAGCATTGGGATTACGGGTGTGTGCCACCAGACCTGGTTTCAGGGCCAGAGTGGTGAGTGTGGGGTTCCAGGGTCTGCATGGCATGTGTTACCAGGGATCAAACCTGGGTCCTTGCACTTGCCAGGCAAGTGCTTAGACTGCTGAACTATCTCCCAAGCTCTGTTTTTCTTATTTATTTTTCAAAAAAAAAAAAAAAAAAAAAAGAATTATTTTCAAAGAAACAAATCAAAAGAGAAAATTCAATGACCTATTTCTGTGGGTGGATTTTTTTTTTTTTGCCATATTTTCAGAATGTCAGCATCTTAACTCTTTTGAGGAGACACTAGTGGACAGTGTGAGTTTTTGCTTTTTCAACACTTACTGAATTTTTTATTTTCAATGAGCTTCCATGCTTTACGATCTCAGGTTATGGTTCTGTGCCAGCTGGAACGTCTTGAAACAGATTCTGGGCCTGAAAACAGTTCTTTCTACCACACGAAGGTTTCCCTCTTTGCATTTTTGGTTTAAAGGAGATATTTGAAAAAGCATAAGAGCTTCTCAGTAGCATGCATTTTCCTATCCTAAATACTGAAAGACTGATGTAGATATTGGATCATACCATTAAGGTCTCTCTCTTCATTCTCCATTTCTTAAGTAAGTTTTTGTGCAGTAAGGCCCATGTTTGCTGACACACACTTATCTCTCTCTTGCTCATCTTATCCTATTTAATGAGAAAGAATAGGAGAAAGTGAATATTAAATGCATAATAAAGTGATATCTTAGAAACCAAAGAAGCATAGTTTGATGTCTCCAGATTTCCAATGAGTGCTTAGAGCCTGACTATTTGCAAGTCAACATTTTACTACTTCCGTGCTCTCCTTTCCCCACTTCCAGACTGTTTCATAATTTGTTATTTATTAATTTGTTGTCTTTCTTGAGACAAAGTCTCGCTATGCAGCTCAGGTTGGCCTTGAGCTCACTCTGTCGCCTAGGCTAGTCTCGAACTTGCTTCAGTCTCCCAGGAGCTGAGATAACAGGTGTGGCCACCACACCTGGCTCATCATTTATTTTTGCTACACTCTCTTATTGTCTCTTCAATATAAGTTTATCTGTCACAGTCAGTTCTATGGAAAGAAATATGAACCCTTTATTTTCATCAACTTGTGTGATATCATGCTTTGTCTGTAGAAGAGATGTCCTCATCTGTTTTCCTTGGCTATAACAACATATCCAAATCGAGTACTTTATACAATGAAAAGATTCACTGGACTCACAGTTCAGGCAGCCCAAGGACTCAAACACCAAGCCACTGCCATTGTTGCAAAGGAATCCTGGCTGGGCTGTATTATCACACAGTGAAGAGCTAGAGAGAGAACTGAGCATATACGGAGGGGGCCAAATCCACTGGTGGCCGTGCGCCATAGCCACGTGCTCTCACAAGAGCTGTTTCACCCCACAAGACCAGCATGAACCCCTTTCAAGAGTGATGCCCCTTTCCTTGCAGGAAGCCCACAAAGCCCATCTCAATGGTTTAGTCACTTAAAAACACCCAATTGGTGACCAAGTGTCTGCCACATGGACTCCTTGTTAACAAAGTATATCCCAACTATAGTGGCACTTCTGGAAGAAGAGCCTTGCCTCTGGCTTGACTCGTTTATATTCTCTTAGAGAATACATGCCTCCATCAAACTCCTGGCTTACTCTTTATGGTTATCTTCGTACAGTCTGGAGGGGGGCAGACCTCCATAGTGGTAGCCCCAGACCTGGGGCACTGTATGAGGAGAGCCCTACCCCCACCACCTCACTCATTTTGGCTCTCAGACTACAAAGGCAGTGCACCCCGTCCTGGTGCTCATGACTTGCGGAGACTCCAGTCTCTCTGTGTGCAGGGGGCTGCAACCACCTGCTGTCCAACTTGCCCGTGCTTCGTGCTTCCAAACACATAGGTTCTTCCTTACTGTCTCCCTGTGATAACCTTTGGAGCTCTCCAGCCATCTTTTTAGTTATCCTATTCTCTCTTTTTTGGAATGTATGTATATATGTATGCATGCATGTATGTGTGTGTATATGTATATATGTATGTATTTACTACAGGGTCTCGCTGCACAGCTCCGACTTGTAGTGATCCCCCATCTCAGATTCCCTAGTGCTGGGATTAAAGGTGTGTGCTGCTATGCTTGCTTTTGTTGGCTGGCACAACACGTGGTGCCAGATATCAAACACGGGTCCTTGTGCTTGCCAGGCATGTGCTTAGACAGCTGATCTATCTCCCCAGTCCCCCTTTTCCTATTCTTATTTAACAGTCCTGTGTTACTGTCCCTTTGCTTAAATTTCTGCATAGCTTCTGTCCCTTGATTGCATCTATACCAATGCACGCAGACGCACATATCTTAACTTCAGGCAGAGTCTCTAGGATTGGTGGGTGTAGGCTGTCCCAGCATGCTAGATCACCGTTGGGTGCAGGTGAGAGAATAGATGAACGTAGTTCTATCTGAGGACATTTTTTTTTTCTTCTGGTACGGGGATTAAACTCAGAACCTTGCACTTGTCAGGTGCTTGTGCCACTGAACTATATCCCTGGCACTACATCTTACCTTCAGTAAATACTTCCTTGTATACACAGCATCTTTATAACATTTGGCTTAAGAATCTGACTAAGTGCTAAGTTGTAGGAATTCATCCATCTCAGACAATCCCATGGGACCTTTGACGTTTCTGGTAAGCATAATTATAATATATAAAAATTTCTGGTGAGAAAGCTGCAAAATTTATTTTCACTAGTAAGAGAAAACTGACTCATCACTATCTTCCTAGAAAAAATTGGAAATTCAGGGGCCAGTGAGATGGTTCAGTGGTTTAAAACACCTGCTTAGGTAAGTGTAGGCAACTGCGGGGACTGTGATTCGATCCCTGGCACCTGGCTGAGCTGGCCTTGTTAAACACACACACACACACACACACACACACACACACACAATTGGAAATTCAGACAGAAAAATCACCAGCATTTAAAACCCAGAGGATTCTATTTTAAAATAATATTAACTTCTTGTTTTCCTCTTTGAGAATGTGTGTGTGTGTGTGTGTGTGTGTGTGTGTGTGTGTGTGTGTGTGTGGTTACTATGGATAAAAGGAGAACTCCAGAGTCATTCATGATATATATATACTTTCTGAAATAATGGTAGAAATCTGTGCTACTGTGAGAAGTACATAAAAATGCTACCATTTCTTCACCCTCACTGGAGCTTGCCATGGGCCTTATCTACAAGATGCTCCAAATTGCACTTCCATGCGTGATGCATGGATACGGCACAGAGGCAGGCTATCACTGAAGGTGGGATGAGGGAGCGCTCATGGCCCTGGCCTCTCAACACATTACAGCTGGAAATGGGCTGGTGGGTGGAAATGAAAAAACATGTTCAGGAAGACCCACCACAGCAAAGCTCAGGTGCGCCAGGGCCTATCGGATACTGAGGCTGCGGCAACAATTTTAGATTTGCTCTTCCCATATTTCAAGCACTGAACTGGGAGAAAAGCTGCACGAACCCATTGATGGGGATGGCATAGAATAGGGAGTGATGAAGTCCGGTGCACAGAGCTTTGGAAAGTTGAGAGTGCATGAAAGCCTGCAGATCCCCGGCCCAGTTGAGCACGGTGCGTATGTACCTGCCTGCGTAGTGTGTACGAATAGCATCTGAGCTAGAATTGCCTTGTTTGTCACACAAGGTAAACATTTTTTTTTTTTTTTTCACATGTTCAACAACTCTTTAGATTTCTTCTGGAAACTTTTTTTTTTTTTTTTTTTTTTCTGTATTTGGGACAGGGCCTATAGGGTCTCACTACTAGATTGAACTCATAGTGATTCTCCTGTGTTCAGCCTCCCAAGTGCTGGGATTATAGGCTCGTGCCACCACGCCCAGTCTCAATCGTCATCTCAGCACACCCCGTGGGCGGGGCGGGCACTGTACGCTGGAGATCAAACCCCAGCCCACTGTTCTCTACCTAAGCAGTCGCTCTAGTCTGCTGAACTAGCAGGCTGGCCCTGGAAACAATTCTTTTTTTTTTTTGGGCGGGTGTATGGAGTTGCCTTTGTATCATATCAGATTCTAGGAGTTTCTTATCATTTTAGACGCTTGGTGTGGCTATTACATTCACTTCGTCAACCTGAAATTGAATCATCTTTTTTTTTTTTTTTTTTTTTTTTACAGAGCCTGAATTTTTTATTTTTTTATTACTTTTAATAAGAAATAACAATGAGGAAGTTTCAAAACACATTAGTAGTATGCCCACAATAGTTAATATAATGCATATTGTTGTCCTCGGAGTAGTTATTCAGAGTACGGGTGCAGACATGATCATTTTTCTAATCACTGTTGATACAAAAACTTCTCATTGAACTAAGACAAAGTAGTTATACACACATTAGCCCTAGCCCTTCAAGGTCAGTGAGGACTCAGGTCATAGGAGAACCTGCGCTGTAACATCCTATAACTCAGTGCGTCCCAAATTTCCTGATCTAGGAAATGGATTCATCTTTTATTGTATGCAAGCTTAGTTTTGATTTAGTCAAATTTAATAATTTTCTCCCCGACCTTGTATTTTTGTAAGTTGTGTGTAGAAAGTACTTCTGTTTTTTAAGCCATGAATAAACACTACCTTAGTTTCTTGTAGTTGTTTCAAACACTTTTACCAATGTGCTCTTTAATTCATCTAAGTTAATTTCTGTATAAGACAGAAAGCAATAACCCAAGCTGTGTTGGTGATAGTCTTTTCATCTCTCAGGCAAGCTATGCTGACGCCAACTGCTCTATCATTTCTTCTTTCTTTATTCATTTGTCAGACCTCCTAATTCATATGCTAGATTTGTGCATGCATATATAACTGTACTTGCGTTATATATGTATGTATGCATTTGAAGTGTTTTGTCCTTGTCACAGCTTTGCATGTTTCTTACACACAGTCTAGTTCCTAGAGCTTCATAGTGAAGCTTCCTGAGGGCTAGGAAATGCCTTCCCATTGTGGTGCCTTCTGAATTGTCTTAAGTACAGATAGGAGCCAGTAGCATGTTTGAAGACCAGCGATTGCTAATGCGCCTCATCAATGCATCAAAATGTTAGTTACTATCCAACAGTTTTAGGAAGTAATTTTGATACAAGCATTCAACGGATCTTTTGCAGATACCCTAAAATGTTACATACTATTACCAAGTAATTCCCCTTTGTGACAGAGATTGCCAGCTTGCTAATCTTCTGGGTTTTTTTTTTCCCTCCCCTGAAAAAAAACATTCCTTACATAATCACACAAGAATTCTTTCTAGCCAAAAGATTGTAAGCCAAACAATTATGTGCTAGTTTTCCATTATAATCTGTTTCTTTTTGTGTGGCCGGCTCCAGCTGCCCTGGGAGTAGGCTGGCTCTGCAGGTGGTACTGGGGATCATCCCCAAGCTTGCCTAAGCTTGCCTAAACAGGTGCGCTAGATCCCTGAGCTCTCTCATCAGCCCTCAGTTATAACCCTAAGAAATAGATGTGCCATTCCGCTTGTCTCTTCCTGTCAGGTTGATGTCTTACAACACAGTGGAGCAGAAGAAGAAGGGAACCTTAAATCTTGAGACAAACACCTGCCATTGACTAGAAGAGCCTTCTTTATACTGTTTAATGAGCAAGAACATATTTTATGGTATTTGAGCCATGAAATAATCTTGCTTAAAGTTGTTTTCACAGTCTAATATACAGTCACTAGTGTGTTCGCCTGTGACTCCTAGAAATCTTTTGGTTCATATTTTGAAGACATGCATGAAGATCCGGTTGTAATTTCACTAAACATCATATTCTTTCAGGAGGAATTAGTATTTTTATGGTACTGAGTTTTCTTCTACATGAACATTATTTTTTCAGTTACTGTATCATGTACTTGGTAACAGTATATGACATTTTAGGGTGTCTACAAAAGATACTTTGGATTTCTGTACTGAAATTACTGACAGTGATGGAACATGACTAGCTTTTTGATGTATGACTTGTGTGCATTAGTGATTGCTAATCTTCAGACATGCTTCTAATTCTGCATTCTGAGCTTATATCTTAAAAGCATCAGTGAATTTTCTAATTAGTGTATTTTAAAGATAAAACCTTCTAAATTGTAATATAGTGACATCAGTTGATTGCATTATCTTAAAGTAACCCTTTAATCTCCTGCATCATATCCTATCCCAATGCTTAAAAACAATAATACCAGGCTAACAGATTGGAGATTATAGCTGTTTTCCTTGTCTTTTTGATTTAAGAGAAGATAACATAATTCTCACCACTGGTAATGATATTTGTGTGTTTTGGGTACTCTTTTTATTTTTTTGAATCAGGATAGGGAATGTTAACTGTGATTTATCTTCCTAAAGTTTTGACTCATAGAGGAACTTTCTTTTTTTTTTTTCTTTCTTTCTTTTTTTGTATTATAGCCGGCTCAGCCTGCCCTGGGGGTGGAGATGGCACAACATGTGGTGCTGAGGATGGAACCACGGTCCCTGCAGTTGCCTAAGCTTGGCGAAGCAAGTGCTTTAGACTGCTGAACCATCTTGCCCGCTCCAAACTTTGTGATTTTTGCATTTTAGTAATTTTATATATCCTTTTACAATTATGTCTCGTATGATCAGCCAGTGTGTGAGTTAGGTTGACACATGCTCTTGTGTTTCCAGAGATTACTATAATTTATTACGAGGATTTTTAAAAATAAAACTGCATTGAAGTTATCAGTATTTTACTTGGAATTGTTTGTAGTCATAAATCACAGTGAACTGCGAGGCAGTTTTCCATCTACTTTTCTAACTTTAAACTTCATTTCACTATGGGTAGCACTTCCTATTTCGGTTGTCTTGAGCTGTTGGCAACACACAGGATTCTGTTTCCAAAAAGTGAGTCAACTCGGTAATAAACCCTTGCAAGAACAAGCTGGATTGCTGTTACTAATTAACAAAGGTTTGATTAATGTATAACTATCAGTTTATTCAGTTTTCTATTCCACCTTGACGAAACTGAGGCAGTTTTCACTGTGAAAGTATGCCTCATCTATATATTTTTCAAATTAACAGCATGAAGTGTGAATCATTTAAAATCTCTATAGGATAATTTATAGAATCTTATATTTGTATATGCATTTATATTTTTTCTGTCTTTCTATTTTAAAAATTTTCTTTCTATTGTTATTGATTAATTTGTTAGATTTTTTTTATTAATAATCCTTAGAGAAACAGTGGTGTTCATATTGGATCATTCGATTGTCATGTTTTCTATTTTATTAGTTCCTCTTCTTATTTGATTTTGCTTTTTATACTATTTGTTGGAAATTTGCTTTGCTGTGTTTATCCTGGGCTTCTTGGCTTAAAAGCTCACTAATATTAGCACAGTGGTTAAGGAGGTGGACTCTGGACCCGGGTGAGTGATTCACATGATGGACTGTGTCCAGGGGCCCGCTTCTTCACCTCTGCCTTCCTCCACGCCCCTTGCCTGGCAGCTCTGCTGCTTGTCCCATAAAGGCAGACCCCTCCTTGGATCAGTACAAGGAGATTGTGTTACTGTCCAAACTGGGCTGCTGTCTGTCTGAGTGAAAGAATGAAACTGCAGGCCAGGAAGCAGTGAAAGGGGGTGTGGACTGGACACTTGAGAAGACCCAAAGGTCCCTTCTGGGAGGGGCCTGGCAACAGGTGGCCAAGGTCCAGCGTCTATGGCATTTGCTCAGTGTTCAGTGGCCACCTATCACCAATGGCCCCATGCGTTTAAAATAACCAGTTGAAACTTGTTCTTTCTAAAGCATAGTTCAAAAGAAAAATCTGTTTCTCAGTGTCTGTGAATTCCTGGAAACCCAGTCCCCATCCCCGATATAGGGAGTGGTTTTTAATTCGGTGCATTCCACTCCACCCAGCTGCCTGTCCTTACATTGATTTACAGCAATATTTTAAAGAATTTATCTATATATGTGGGTAGGTAGTAGGTAGGTAGGTAGTTATTTGGTATGAGGTCTCACTAAGCAGCTCAAACTCATGGTGATCCTCCTGTTTCAGCCTCCCCAGCTCTGGGATTGCAGGTGTAGACCACCATGCCCAGTTTCAGCGGCTGGCATGGTGGACCCAGGGTCTGAGGCTGGCTAGGGATCAAACCCGGGTTCTTGAGTTTACCAGGAAAGTGCTTAGATCACTGAGCTAGCTCCCCAGCTCTGTATTAATATTTTAAGGAAGTTAACTAAATCATGTATAAATTTTTGCTTTGGGTGGTTAGGTCTCTCATTGAATTTTATTTTTACACTAAAACTATTCTACTTGCTTTTGATTTTCTCTCCTTAGCATATTGTCTATAGTCTTACCAACTCATATTGAACTGATAACTGTTTCTTCTTTTCGTCTGCTTTTGTCTTCTGTCAAAAGATATAAGACCTATTTATATTCTTTTAATGGCTCCTTTTAACTTTGAAATTTCCAAGTTTAAGGTGCTTTATAAAAGCTTAACACCTTTTATTATACCTACACAAAGATCATCTATTAGAAACACTTTCTAAATGTAATAAAGTTCTGTCAGACTCCATCCTTAGTTACTTTTCCTCTTCTTGCTGCAGTTAAAATACTCAACATCCAAAACTAATGGAAGGGCTGCTTAAGTTCTTAGTTTGTAGAGGCTTTAGGCCAAGGTTTACTGGCTCCAGGGCAGGGTGGCTCATGGCAGAGGGGCAATCAATATTAGTCATGGAAGATAGCAAAAGCAACAATGGAAGAAAGAAGAGGAAGAAGAACAGGCAGAGGAGGAGGAGGAAGTGGAGGAGAAAAAGAGGAAGAGGAAGA